>JAGFPH010001871.1:216665-227194 GCA_018207615.1 Philaenus spumarius
ATCCCCTTACACGCAAGAACTTACAAGATTAAACTGATTAGATTTAACTGGCGCTAATTCTAATTCTCGAATTATCCGTGTTGTACAGTTTGCTTGTTTTCAATGTGGCTTTCACAGACTTCGTTGAAGGTAGTGAAGTGAACACACATCAATAGCCTGAAAATGTTTACAATTAGCTGTGCCTGAGTTTACATAAGCGCAAACTTGTATTATCTTCGCATCTTATCTATCGTATGTACTGTAATTAAAACAAATTTATGTTCGTTTGTTCAAAATCTTAAATTTCCGAAAGTTCTTCACCGATTGCTTTGAAGTTTTGCACAAAGTTTCATTTGAATACACTCGTGTTTTTATCTACTTTTTGAAAAACAACGCCATTTTTGGACGTAAAAAACACAAACTATACTAAATATTTTACTGCAATGGGAGCGCTATATTAAATAATAATTGAATATGTTTATTGTTGATACAGTAACCAGCTGTTTGCTATAATATTTCCATTAACAGCTGATTTAAAACTTTGAAGCAATTATTTATAACTTTTAGGTTAGGGTTTTCTTTAAGTGTAGACCTGAGCCTTGCTGGTTCTTTTAACCTTTATTATAACTGCTGTTATAAAATATACGAAATAATTTGACTTGGACATTCACCATCTTAGCTTCGAGGTTATTATTAATCATACACTTTTATTATAAAGATAACGTAATATAATTATGTGTATAGAAGATTCCAACGGAGTTAATACATACAAGTGAAACTCTTTTTAATTAGATATAATAACTTATTAACCTTGTATAACAAACATAAAATAATTCGACCAGGCAGCCGAACGCTGACGTGAGTTGAGCAAATTTCCAAAATTAAGTTTATGATTTTAGGGTTTCAACTAATTATTTTTTGAAATTGATCTACTCACGAAGTCGTTGAATAGCTGCCTTCGTGTACGAAATATATTCATAGAATGTGTTTGTAAATCATTCTCCAACCCAGACTCAAGCGCTTCTTCGTTCCGCTCGCAAAGTCTCGCTTTGTGAGTTTGCACCTCGACCTTGTCGCCTCAGAGCTTTTACTGCTTTGTTTTACTCGCAGTGGTTTGCATCACGGCAGTCGGACTCGTAGCAAAAGCTGACAAATGATAAAATCCCTCTAGTGGATTTGAACCAAGTACTTGTATGGTATTTTACGTTTTGAGCGATTTTGGGGTCATCAAACTAGCTACAAGGTCGTGTAAAATAAAAAACGTGTAGAATAATCTCCTGTATTTATATTGTTACGTTACATAAAACACGAAAAAAATCAATTTTATTACGAAAAATAGCAAAAATAAATTACTTACTGTCAAAAAGTGATTCAGGCTGTTGCATTTTGTGGCTAACGATTTCTTTCGAGCCACTTCCATCTAGTGTTCCAAATTTTTGGACCTAATAGGACGTAAACTGCGGTCATTAAAGTGGGAACACATAATATATCTATATATAAAAGCCAAAACCCACTGACTCACTGACTCACTCATCACGATTTCTCAAAAACTACCGAACGGATTGGAATGCAATTTGGTATGTAGCTTCCTCTAGGGCCATAGGTGCTCACTAAGAAAGGGTATGAAAAATTTCGAAATTTTAGGAGGGGTTTGGGGGATCTAAGTTATTAAAATCATAATTTCAGATCTTTTATTATTATGACAATTAATAGTGCTTTTATTATTTAAGATCAATATTTTTTTTATATAAAAGCCAAATACCACTCACTGACTGAACTCTTAAAAAGAATACAATTACGTTAAAAAGACTGAAAATGCCAACCACCACGGGCAACGCCGTACGGGTCAGCTAGTAATACAGTAAGTATAAAAACGCGAACTACAAGATGGCGGATTGTTTTGAAAGTACCTTTTTAGAGGCTCTGAGAAGTAGTTGGAACCTCAAACACAGTTAGGCATGATCTAGATCATTGCTGTCCAACATGAGACTGGGATAGTGATATGCCCCACGATGCTATCCCTTAAAACCTTAGGGGGCCTAACCAATCCTATGTCCAAGTAAGTATGCGACGCCCTTCGGTATTGATGTGGGGTAAGGTATGTGCGTAAGTACTGCCTGCCGGTTACTCGTTCACCGGGGTTTGGGAAACCTTGCCATCAACGAGGACCTGCTTGGGGGGTGTTGGTAACAGTGCTTCTTGCAGGGCATGGGACGGCTTCCAGGAGATGTGGATTGTCGCTGGATTCACAGGGTGGCATGAAGGGGATTCCAAAACCGTAGCTGAACTTGTTGCTGGACTTGTTTGGCGGGCCAGGGACCAGTCTTGGTCTTTAAGCAGATGTGCATACTGGTACCACGGGTGCGAGTGGGTCCTACTGGAGGCAACTTGCAGTTGACCTCGTGGGAGTTGTGTCACTGCTGATAGTTTAGAGGTTTTGTCACCCTGTCTTGTCTATGTCAGAGCGAGTGCTTGTGGTAGGCCCTCTGGGTAGGTACACCACACCCAACATGCGACCCGCGACGACGTTTTTAGCGGCCCGCGAAAATATGCCTAAAAAAACAAAAATTTCAGTTTACTCTGCCAGTTACTACTTCTGGCTTACACTGGAATTGCGTGATTTCGCAGTCAGATCATTTTTACCAGGAAAGAATGGACTTTTTTAAGTTACTCCCTGGAGAACGATACCACAACTTGAGAAACTTAGGCCTTGTAATGAACTCGATGCTGTGAACAGTATCTGGCGAAAAAGAAAAAAAGTTCAAGTTGTGCAGACTTTCACAACTTTTAATTGCACAGTGAATCCATATCTAAACTACGGCATTCTGTTCTGTTCCGTTTGTGACAGGTTTAATAAAACTTTTTTGCACAGTTTGGGTTTAGTACGTACACTAGCTGAATAATATAGATTGAGGCACTCGTACCACAGATTTATAAGTGGGTTGATAAACTTTCTGGAGCTTCCGTTTATTAAGTGTAACGGACTACGGCCTACTAGCGAGATACGATAACAATAAATTGGAAGTAAGTCGTTTGGTCTCTATTTGTCTTTGTACTTATTAGCGAATTTCCATTGGAAAAATGAGCTATTGAAGTGGCCCTTATGGTGAGACCCAAGGTCGGGAGTAGCAAATGAGCACCGATCATGGTCCCCAGAACACGTTTTGGGGTGTCAAAAAAATTCATATATATATATGTGTTCGCACTCTAGCGGCCGCATTTTAAGTCCGATTTGGTCCAAATTTGGTACACGTGTAGGTTGTCTATGTCGCTCGGACGAGTTCGTTAGCCAAAAAAGTCCAACAACCGGAAGTACGTTTTTTGACTGGAAGTAACTATTCTTTTAGATTTTTACTACGAGAATGAAATTTTTTTAGAGTTTTTTTTTAGAGAAATGTAGGATGTAATTCTACACATTTTGCTTTTTTACGCGACCTTATAGCTCGTTTGGTTCCTCCAAAATCGACCAAAACGTATAATACCATAAAAGTACCCGGTTCGAAGCCAAGTGGTGCAAACTCGCGAAGCCACTAGGCGCAAACAAATTCTACTAATATATTGCGTACACACAGACAGCTGTTCAACGCCTTCGTGAGTAGACCTATTTCCCAAATTGTTGGTTGAAACCCTAAAACATAGGCCTATAAACTTAGTTTTGGAAACTTGCTCAACTCACGTCAGCGGTATAGCTGCGTGGTCGAATTATTGTACATACAGTCTGTTTGAAAAATCTGGAAACGGTTTAACATCTCAAAATTTACGAGTTTTATGAGATATAAATAAATGCTCAGTCGTAAAAGATCCACTTTTTGGGCGAGTTTGAAATTTTTGTCCGCCATCTTTCAATGAACTTTATGTTTTTAAATGGAAAGGTAGGCGTGTGAGACATGATTTTAATTTAAAATGTGACGAAAAAAAAGGTCAAATTCGTTTATAAGTTATCGCCAGTCAACAGAGCGAACACGCAAGATCGTGGGTCAAAAAATCAAAGAAAACATGCATCGGATATTACTACAATTCTTTTACAACTTTAAAAGTTTCCTTTTGGAATGTGATTTAAAAAATAATTTTAATTAACGCCTTATCGTAATTGAATCATTATTTCAATAATGACGCAATCAGAAAAACAAATTTTACCGAACACATCACTCTAATGTTATTTTGATTGTACACAACTATTTACTAAATTACAAAATACAGGTGGGCACACTATAGGCTAGTACGATTTATAAGTGTTAAAAATAGATGTTATAATTACAATATTAAACTATAATTGAACAGGCATACGAGAGATAACGCGCCTTTAACCTACGTCCGCCGACTCCCGGGAGCTCATGCGCTCAAAACCTAGGCTTTGCTTTCTATGTTACTAGTTGAGTAATACACATAACTATACATGTTTACATACCAATGTACTCAAGAATATATGTGCTACAACTTTCACCCGAAGCATTTTTTCATTTGGTGATTAATAAAAATATGGTTTTGCAAAAACTTAGCCAGGTGGCTTAAAAAAATATTTTTTTTACAACATTTCGTTAATTTACGGAAAAACTTCTGCACTTATCATAAAATATCTTATAATAAAAGTTGTAGAACATTTATCGGGGAATAAAACTGTAGCTAAATAAAATAACCTTAAACTACTTTTGGTTAAAAAGTTGTATGCGTTTGCGTAAAAGTCTACATTTTTTAACTTAAAGGGGGTAGAGGGGGGAAGCTCCATTGGAATTTTCGGGGACTTTTCGGAAAATTATTCCAAAAAGAGTTCCGACACAAAACCTTTATTGGCTGGGCTATTAAAACAAAAACCTCCTTCTTAACTTAAAACAAAAAACATAGACTAAAAATGTTTACATTTAGCGCGAATCCTAGAGTAGGCCAGTCGGTAGGGGTAAATTTAGACCAAAAGTTCCAGTAATTTACAATACAACTGATTTTTTTTATAAAAGTGCATTAAAGTACGTATATTAACATACAAAAATGTTTACCAGTCTATCGATTTACCAAAGTCGCAAAAAAATCGATTATCATTTTTTTCTCTCGATTATCCTTAATATTTCGAGCTGGGATGAAGATAGAGAAAAATAAAAAATACCACCGTGTAGGGGAGGTATTTTTCAACAAAAAAGGTCATTTGTATTTATTTTGTCCGAGCAATGGTTTGTCTGGAAAAAAATCGATAATGCAGGTATGTATTTTGCAGCAGTGGAAATCACTAAAAGGGGACATCTTATTCATACATGAAGCGTTGGGTCATTCTAAATTGGCCGAATTTTAATATATGGAATTGAAACTTGACGTATTAGTTAAAATATATATTTTAAACATTTATGCCGAGACTCAGCTTGTTATCTTGAAAATGACCCGATCTAGGAGTCGATTTCGATTATCGATTTGAGGAGTACCGGACCCACGAACTAATTTCAATCTATTCCAGTTTCGTCAATTTTTGGAATATCAACATCAAATTTGTTTTACAAGTTGAGTACACCAGTATAAATATTCTTAAGTATGAACGGTTTTTTCATGGTATTTTTAAAAACCGCTTGAAAATAGTCTTCTGTTTTACCTATCTCGTTTTAACTATAACACCTTTGGATTCAACGACTCCATTTTCGACATTTTTGAACATATCGATTTAAAAATTGGTACAGAAGTTAAAAACACAATAGTTTTTTGCTAAACTTATTTTTAAAACTTTATTTTAAAAAGTGACTAATCTGCAGCCGATTAACTCAAGCGTTTTGATGAAAAATCTAAAAAGGTCTAAAATTATACTTTTTTAAGTTACTTACTTGTGCTTTGAAAAGTAAATTATAATAAAGGTTTATACTCCTTGATCTTGTTTCAATCTACTGTATATATTTAACTTGTAAAAAAACTTTCAGGTCGATATTTTGAAAATTTTCTAAACTGGAGCTGTTTAAAATGAATTAGTGGGTCCGGTACTCCTAAAATCGAGAAACCCATTGATAAGTCAAGTGGCTCTAGATCGGGTAATTTTCCAGATAACAAGCTGAGACTCAGCATAAATGTTTAAAATATATATTTCAACTTCTATGTCAAGTTTGAATTCGATATATTAAAATTCGGCCAATTTAGAATGACCCAATGCTTCATATATGAATGAGATTTCAACTTATTGTGATTTCCCCTGCTGCAAAATACATACCTGCATTATCGATTTTTTTCCAGACAAACCATTGCTCGGAGGAAATAAATACATATGACCTTTTTTGTTGAAAAATACCTCCCCTACACGGAGGTATTTTTTATTTTTCTCTATCTTCATCCCAGCTCGAAATTTTAAGGACAATCGAAAAAAAATGTTAATCGATTTTTTTTCGACTTTGGGAAATCGATAGACTGGTAAACTTTTTTTATGTTAATCTACATACTTTAAGGTACTTATAAAAAATATCAGCCGTATTGAAAATTACTGGTAGTTGTAACCTACAAAGACTGGGGTAAAGGGAAACAATACAACTCGAACCAAGGTTTCATATCACTGTTTGGTGACGTCATGACATTATACTTGGTATTTTAGTATCAACCCGTGAGGTGACCTTTTAACTGCCATTTCCCACTAATTTACAATACACCGTCAATCGATCTATTCACCCTTCCGGATACGATGAAACTCACCGAGGTAAAATTGTATTACTTAGTTAATTTACGAACGCACATTTGTCATTATGAACATTAAATTCAGTTGGATTTTAAAGCTGTAGACCAACAGCTGGTATTACAATGGTAGCCGTTTTTCAAAGTCTTCGACTACTGTATTTTATTATTTTACTAGTGGGCCCGGCAATGGACACGGATTTAATTTTCAGGGTAGTTCCGCTAAAGTAATCGAATTGAAAATGTTTTTATATCAATTAAGAATAGTATTTAATAATTTTAGCTCATAGTTTGTAGGAATTTAGTACAGTTCATTTTTATTAATTTAAAAATGTACAGCTACCCCATTTAAATACATTTGTTAGTAGATACCATGTTCTCTAAACAATCTTAGTACTAATATGTGTAAATTGTGAAACTTTAATGAAATTACTCGAGTAGTTTTTTTGAGAATATAGAAAAAGTAAGTGTTTGGATTAATATTTAATAAGCACTAGGGGAGACCCCTGCGTGCTCCGCACGCCAACCCCCCCACCCCCAACTCCCTGTTGGAACCCGTTGTATAGTCAGCAAGGCTCAGGTCTACACTTTAATAAAAACCTAACCTAAAAATTGATTTAAAATTTGAAATAAACTGTCAATGAAAATATTAGAGACTGCAGCTGATTACTGAATCAACAATAAACATTACAAATCAGACCTAAAACACACCAACAATAACATAACCTAAATCAAATCATCTGTTGACATTTGAGTAAGTTTAAAGTAAACAACTTATTTATTTGAAACTCAATTAGTTTATCAGCTGTTTAAAATCAAATTACAGTATTTCCTATTTAGCCTAGTTGTAGCATAGGCTACTGATGCATTTTTAAAACTCGGAATAAAACTAAAATAAAAGTGTAAATCAAATATTTAGCTTCACAGTGACTTAGAACTGGAAATTATCTTTTAAATAAAAAAAGAATCATCAAAATCGGTTAAGTATTAACTTCAGGAAGTGAGTGAACTAAAATCAGGAATTTTTTAAAAATATATAGATAGTTCTTCCATTTCATCTCTTTGACTCAAGCAATCAAATTGCAAATAGTTTTTAATATACCTTAAAAATAATATTACATAATTTTACTTTTATAGCTTGTAGGAAGTTGGTTTAATTTATATTTATTGCATAGGGGTAGCAACGCCATTTCAACCCTTTAGACTCTAGGAATTTAAACTTCTAAACACACCTGACAATGATTCGGATAAACTGTAAATTTTTTAGTAAAATCGGTAGAACAGTTTTTGAGTCTATAAAGAACAAAGAAACGAACATTCATCTTTATATATATACTAGCTGCCCGATCCGGGTAGACATATCAGCTTTGCACGGGTAGACAAATCAAAATTAAATGTATATTAACAAAAAAAATATTTCCGTGTATTTCTTATGGAGATGTTTAGTAACTTTGACTCCCCCCAAAACCCCTCCCTAAAATTACAAATTTTTTGAAAGCCTTTCTTAGCGGGCACTTAGGGCCCTAGAGGAAGCTACATACCAAATTTCATTCCAATCCATTCGATTTTTTTTGTAGCTTTAATCCCCCCAAACCCGTCTCCTACAATTTAAATTTCTTTGAAAAACTTTCTTATCGAGCACCTAGGGCCCTAGATTAAGCTACATATCAAATTTCATTCCATTCCGTTTGGTGGAATTTTTAGTAACTTTGAACCCCCCCAAACCCCGCCTAAAATTTCGAATTTTTTGAATACCTTTATAAGCGAGCACTTAGGGCCCTAGAGGAAGCTACATATCAAATTTTATTCCATTCCGTTAGGTGGAATTTTCAGTAACTTTGAACCCTCCCAAACCCCACCTAAAATTTAGATTTTTTTTAATACCTTTCTTAGCGATCACTTAGGGCCCTAGAGGAAGCTACATGCCAAATTTCATTCTAATCCGAGGAGTAGTTTTTGAGAAATCGTGATGAGCCAGTGAGTGGTATTTGGCTTTTATATCTATACAGGTCTAATTTACATGTTTGGTGCAAATTTTGTCGAAATCGATAGAATAGTTTAAATAATAATAATATAATATGGATGTGTGTTACATGCATCTAATATTTTCCATGGAAACATTTTCCTACTTTTGCAATTCTAAATAACCACCTCCTATGCTACTCTTGGGAAAGTATAAAGTTTCAACTGGGAGAAAGTATATGGCTGTTATCTGGTACCGTTTATTTATTTTGTAAGAAAAAATTGTGCAGGGACATTTTCTAAAATGCATCATTATTCTTAACGCATAACATATAAGTCATTATGTTAAATTGGCCCACTCATCAGAAAAAGTGAGGACATAATCCGTTACGGCCTGGGAACACAATGGCATAATAATGACTTACCAATAACTGGGATAACATCCTAGCTAGCCATGCTCACCTGGAAAAAGAAAACAACACTATTAGATTACAGATTTTGGAAGGAATTATTGACTTTCTTACAGTTGCAGATGCTTTATAAACATGACAAATAATTTCAAAATACATAACTTAAAATAACACTTCACTCAACACGGTGAACTATGGTAAAGGTTTAAACAGCAGAAAGTAGATTAACAACAGAGATTAAGCAGTTTGGGATAAGCAGTACTTCAAAGTTTGGGGATATGAGCTTCGTCGTTGCAGAGTTCACAGATTGATGATGAAGGTTGTCATAGGACACTTAGCCATAACATGCTATCGCAATCAATACTGACAGGATGTCTCGCAACCATACCACCGAACTTTACCAAGTTATTCAGCAGGTTAAAACAAGCAAAATAATACAATTATAACATGTATCATATCTTGCTTAGTTTAGAAGTTGTCTGTCTGTACGCGTGAACAACAAATATCTCATGAACGGTTGACTTTTCAAAGTTAAATACCGGTAAACTAAAAAACTAAAGACTTATCAAAACAATCATGAGGTACAACAAATTTAGACAATTTTAAGACAAATCTAATAATGGTTTTATCATCCATTCGAGAGTAACTGAGAAAATGCAATAATTCTGGTAGAAAGTAATTTCCATAAAGACCGTAGCCAGGGGAAATTTAATAATGAAAATTAACACTAGGTTTAAAAAGTGCAAATTAAATTATAAAATAGACAACACAACATCCAGCAACATATTTTACATAATTGTGCATTGCACGCATACTGATATTTAGATTTAATTGATTAAACTACAACGTACAATACACACGGATGCAGTAGGTTACAACCTTACTCTCTTGTGAGCTTGATCTGATCTATTAAATAAGAAAACTATGAAGGTTCAACAAAAAATACTTTACTCTAACAAAACACGGAATGCATTGTGTATTGAAAATACTCCCAATACGAAGCACGCAATGCTCTGTGTATTGAAAATTCTCCCAATATGGGGGTCGGCGTGCGAAGCACGTAATGCATTGTGTATTTAACTTACCCCAAATACGGGGATCGGCATGCGAAGCACGCAATGCATTGTGTATTGAAAATTCTCCCAATACGGGGGTTGGCGTGCGAAGCACGCAATGTATTGTGTATTGAAAATACTCCCAATACGGGGGTTAACGTGCGATGCACGCAATGCATTGTGTATTGAAAATGTTCTCAATACGGGGGTTGGCGTGCGAAGCACGCAATGCATTGTGTATTGAACTTTTCCCAAGACGAGGGTTGGCGTGCGAAGCACGCAATGCATTGTGTATTGAAAATGTTCTCAATACGGGAGTCAGCGTGCGAAGCACGCATTGCATTGTGTATTGAAAATGTTCTCAATACGGCAGTGAGCGTGCGAAGCACGCAATGCATTCTGTATTGAAAATGTTCTTAATACGGGGGTTGGCGTGCGAAGCACGCAATGCATTGTGTATTGAACTTTTCCCAAGACGAGGGTTGGCGTGCGAAGC
>JAGFPH010001872.1:0-14253 GCA_018207615.1 Philaenus spumarius
TTTTGATTTTCTTTTGCAATGACGACTCAAGTTTCTTGCGAGCCTTGATTTGTTGCGGGCTTACTGTAATAGCTGATGTAGAGCTTGTTGATGGATTAGAATCCATTTGTGTTGCAGGGGTCTTGGGCAGTGACGATGAAACTCTCTTACGAGCAGGAGCATTTTTATTTTGGCAAAGGCCTCTTCAATTTTTGTTTTGTGTGGAGAGCTTGTTACAAGAATAGCAGACCCTCTCCTAGCAGATGTTGAAGCCTGGATAACTGGCACTGCCCTGATTTGTTGCGGGCTGACCGTAGAAGCAGATGACGGGCTTGTTGGTGGATTAGAATCCATTTGTGTTGCAGGGGTCTCATTGACAGAGTGTGATTGAGTTTGTGCCACAAAATCCACATCACTGATTATGTTGGGGTTGTAAGGAATGATGCCAGTTTTACGAAAACCGTTTACTGCCGTTTCCATAGTCGCAGCTCTTACATACCCTTCCTTAAACAATTTGGCTAGTTGTAAATTAGTTACAACACGTCCAGGATTGCTAGTCAACCAGTTCTCGATAGCCTGGGCATAGTACGTTTTCAAAGGAAACATAAAAGCAACAGCCAATGGTTGCATTTTAGCGGTGGAGTGTGGAGGTAAGCAAACAATTGAAACGCCATTTTCACGGGCATACACGATAAAATTGATATTCCGCGTGTAGGAATAATGTCCATCTAACACAAGAACGATTGGGTCTTCTTTTGATGGTTTCACAGTAAACACAAAATGGTGAAACCATTTTTCAAAGAGCTGTGCGGTAATCCATCCAGTTTCGTGGACAGCTCCAATGGTCCCTGGGGGAGCACCATCCAATAGTTCTGCTTTCATCAGTTTACGTGGGAAGATCATCATTGGTGGCACATATTGTCCAGCAGCAGACAACTGTGACCAAAGATCCTCTTTCAGCCGAAGACATTTTATGAACCTCTCTCTTTCCTTCTGTAGCCACAATTTTTTGAGATTTGTGTTGGACGACTGAAATGCCCGTCTCATCAACGTTGAACACCTTCAATGGATTATAGTTCACTCTGTCTAATTCTGGTTTCAAAATACTGAAAAATGTTTGAACATTGTCTTTACTGAAGCCTTGGATTCTGGCTAATGACAATGGCTGAGGTTTCCTTAATGATAAATGAGAATGTCTTTAAAAAAAAGGCGCATCCATTTACGGCCAGCTGCTTTTTTATCCGTAGAGAAAGGATGTTCAACATTGTTACGGATTGCAAGCTGGTAAGCCATTCGACGCAAATCCTTCACTGTCAAACCATAGAAATTGTTTTATATTTCTGTACAGTAGGATACTAATTCATCTTCAATATTTGATTGCAAAACCGACTTTCTTCCAACTTTCTTGTTGACTAATTCCTCAGCAGTCAGATCTTCCCCTTTTTTTATGTAGTCCTTCAGTGTAGCTCGAGGAACACTAAAAGCATTGCTTGCCGCCTTGTAGCCCATGCTCCTAGTTTTTATCGAATGTATGGCCTGGATCATTGCTTCTTTATCCCATGTTTTCCTGGGTGCCATCTGTAAAATTGGCTAAAGGAACTACTTAGTTCCTAATTTCGTCCCCTAGACGAAATTAGGAACTACAAAGGGGACGGAATTAGGAACGACCACTTTCTCAATATGGCGGCCTCTACAACAACCCACGCTGACAAATGACTTTAAACTAACATGTTACCATATGCTACTATGTACGTAAGAAGGAGTGAATCAAATATGATTTATGAAACTTGTTTACCCTAATAATAACAAGATGATTCAGAAAAGCTTGCAAGAACTCACCTCTCCTAGAAACAGGAAATTCTTTGTACAGCGGACAAAAACACAGCAATATTCAACTCACGCTCTCAGTAGACTGAAGTGGCTTGCATGTGACGCATGCGTATCGCTGTTACAGTCTTACCAACCCAACTTGCCGAGAAAGAGAGGGGGACGGAATTAGGGTCGGGGACGAAATTTGGGCCCCCTACCTTATATTTAATAACAGCAGTTATAATAAAGTTTAAAAGAACCAGCAAGGCTCAGGTCTACATTTTAATAAACTCCTAACCTAAAAGTTATTTTATTCAATTGGTTGCTAAGGCAATAAATGTAAATACATGTGTCGGTTCATCAGTCTAGGCCTAAAGTAAGATTTTTCCCGACTACATTTACAAATCTATACTAATATTATAAAGAGGTAAAGTTTGTTTTTTTGTTTGTTTGTTTGTTTGTTTGTATGTAGGGGGTAACCTCTGGCGCTACTGAACCGATTGAAAAAATACATGTGTTGGTTCATCAGTCTAGACCTACCCTAAGAGGTTTTCCGACTAAATTTACAAATATTGAAACAAAAAATGGTTTTATCAAAATGAATTATAGCCTTTGTTACTCAGGGATAGTATAGCTTTTTATTAGTAAAACAATTGTTTCAATCGGTTCAGTAGCTCCAGAGATTACCCCTACATACAAACAAACAAACAAAAAAACAAACTTGACCTCTTTATAATATTAGTATAGATTTGTAAATTTAGTTGGGAAAAATTTTAGTTTAGGCCTAGACTGATTAACCAGCACATGTATTTACATGTATTACCATAGCAACCAATTGAATACAATAAAAGATAAAACAGCTGCTTGCTCCAATATTTCAATAAACAGCTGATTTCCTTACAGCTTTTTATCTCTTTATAATATCAGTATAGATTTGGACAAAAACACCTGCGTCATACTATCGATCCAATTTACTTTCTAAGCAGAATGAGAGGATTTCTATTTTTCAGCTTTCAAACGTCAAAATATTATCTCTTCTGATCCCTAATTTCCTTAATATGTAAATCAATCTGCAGTACCATTGGCTTCTTTTATTGTAAGGGAATTTTTAATGGATAAAAAGGGGGGAAATGGAGGAAGGGGGAAAAGTAAGGAGCTCTTAATTACTGGCTTAAAAGCAATTCCTTTATTTAACCATCATAGGCAATAAAATGCTACTAATTAATTTAACTGCAAATAAACTGTGACTTTTTATAATACCTCAATTAATTCTAATTTTATAAATGTTTAACACCGACTACACTTAATATTCAACTGACAACTTGTACAAAAAAAATGAAGTTGTGTGCTTAATACCACACGTGAGAAGTGTACAATTTTAACACAACTTACGAAATGAGGAAGCACAATGTCCATTTCAGATTCATTACCAATTTATTAATCTATACATTGTGTTTACGTTAACGTGCTAAACCTACGACGTAGGACAATCTGTCACACTTATATACCCAACTAAAATATACTGAACTTGCAATGCGTTCGTGGCCTAACCGGCTAAGGCGCTAGTCTATGGTGATGGACTCTGCTGGTTCGAATCTCGGCAAGACTGAAACTTTTTTCAAACAGACGGATGCACATGTGAACTATATTTTACATAGTAGATCGTTTCAGAAAATGCATGTGAAACGCGTGATGGTAAAATCCGATTCACCACCAACAACAAGTAAACTATATACTCTGCTATATACACGTGTGTATACAAATTTTGGACGCGGAGCGCCTTTAGAAGTTTACACTTCAAAAAGAGCAGAACTATTCTTTATTGCTAAATAAGTAATAGTTATATTGAAGTTCCACTGTGAATTAGAATTAGTTTATTTTATTTTTGCTGAAGGAAAAATAATTATGTTCCTTTAAGGGGAGCTGAACGGTCTATAAGAGCCCATGTTAAATTTGCTAAGTTCGGGTACACTGTTCTCGAAAACCGTTAGACCTTCAGGTTTCAAATTTTTACTCAGTTATTGTGCATGCATGGAGAGTATCTAGAACTAAAATTTTTTTTGTATGGTCAGTATTAAAGAAATTATGATTTTTTTTAAATATATCTTTACTTGGCATAAAAATTATTAGTTTTCAATTTTTTTATTTATTTTTTATTTTTACAATATTATAATAATTTTAGTTTCACATACTGGTACCTATGCCAGGAATATTGGATAAAAGTTTCAAAAATATATCTTCATTAGTTCCTGAGAAACATGCACCTTTACCGGGAAAAACAAAAATGTTCAGAAATCGCAAGCAAAAGTAGGCTAACTTTTCACTTACAAATATTTTACCTCAAAAGCCTCCAGGACAGTAATATTGAAATAGGTTATGTAATATTTCAAAACTAACTACATACAATGTTTCTTGAGTTTCCTTCAAACTCAGAGTAACCATTATTGCCATTTACTAGTAAATTATTGCCTAGGCTTTTTTTCGTAGAAGCGCTGAGTGGTGTAGGCCTAGGTGCTAAAGTCACATTTACAAGTTCTGAGTTAGGCCTAGGCTCATTCTCAATAAAATTCCAGTCTGTTGATAAACATTCACTTTTGAATACCTATTACCCTGAAACTTCCTTCTCTTGAATGTAGGTTTTTCCCTGCCCATACTGAACACAGACACAATAATATAACACACTAAAGATTCGTTATAAATAAATAATAATATGAAACTAGTTCTTCAATGTGTAAGCCTACTAAAACACATAACCATGAAGTTTATGATAGTAAACAAAAACATTCCAGCTGTCTGCTAAACCCATAAGCCACTTCTAGTAATACTATATTGCCAAAATTGAAACTTGAAAAGAACAAAAAAAAGGATAGTTACACTGTAATAACTCCCACCGTGTTGCAAGGAATGTTTAAAAAATCTGAATGTACTGATTTAAGAATTTTTTTCGCCGTTTTAGTAAATTATTTATATCAAGTGTTATATATTTTCATTTTTAGAAATAACCCAGGAAACCAAAATTACAATAAACATTTTTTTTATTTTTATTTTTTTTTTTTTGTTCAGCTCCCCTTAAACAAGATTTATAACAATATGTAATTCTACAGAAAATCTTAAAATATTACAGGAATTTGGGTGTCGTCAACCACTCCACTTTTATCTTGTTTCGATTTAGATAATAATTCAATCTAACGGCAGAACAGCTGACATGGGTTGAGGGAATTTTAAAAAAAACTACATGTTTTATGGTTCCAACCAACTTTGTGGAAAATTATTCTACTCACGAAGGCGCTGAATAGCTGCCCCCGTGTATGAAATATATTAGTAGAATTAGTTTGCACCTCAGCCTCCAGCCCTGGCTCACGCGTTGATCGTTCCGCTCGCACAGGAAAACCTCGCTTTGCGGGTTAGAAATTCGGCCTTGGGGCCTCGGATTATGGAGTACTTCGCTTCGCTCGCCCGGCCGTCGGACTCGGTTAAACTCCCACGTGAATTTTAAACGAAAACTCTTGAGGTATTTTTGGGAAACCCAGACTGACTATAAGACAGTGTAAAAAAACAAAATGTTCTGAGTGACTTCTTATATTTATATTTCAGATAAAACCCCAAAACGTTTCGTTCTGGTTCGAAAAATCTCCAAAGCAATTTACTTACGGTCAAAAAACTTGCTTCCGGTTGTTAGATTTCTTTTTGACTAGTGAACTCTTCGGAATGAATTAGAAAACCAACGTGTGTACCAAATTTGGACCAAATTGAATGTAAAATGCGTCTGCTAGAGTGCGGTCAAATATACATATACATACAGTGACTAGATAGAGACAGTGTGGCCAAGTGAGGTCTTGTTTCCTATTGGCCGGCAGCCATGTTTATCCTAAATTCTTATCTGTTTTTATTATAGTCTATTTGTTATATTTTTGGCACGAAAAAACAGAATACACTTTTTAAGAAGAAACACAGTTTTTATTATTTAATTTCAATATAAATATCAAACTGTAACAATTAAATCGGTTGTTTTTCCCTTTATAAAAAAAAAACAAAGAGGTCATTTCTCTTATAATTACAAAGAGATACAATACTAATCTTTACATTATAATTCTGAGCAGATGACATTACTTTTAGGAAAAACATGGCGGCCACTTGCATATGGCCACACTGTCTCTATCTAGTCACTGTACATATACATATAAATATATATGTATATATATATATATATATATACATTGTGTGTGTGTGTGTGTGTGTGCAATGTTTAATGACACTCCAAAACGTGTTCTGTGGACCAAGATTGGTGCTCATTGACCACTCCCGACCACTCTCTCCATGAATCATTGCAATAGCTCATCTTTCCCCCTGCTCGCTTCGCTCGCCAATCCCCACAGTGACTCGCGTCGAAGCAAATTACTAACAGATTATCTATATAATATTATAAAAAGGTAAAGTTCTTGTTTTTTTTTTATTTGTTTGTTTGTATGTAGGGGTAATCTCTGGCACTACTGAACCGATTGAAAAAATAGTTTTACTAATAAAAAGCTACACTATCCCTGAGTAACATAGGCTGTAATTCATTTTGTTAAAAACCTTTTTTTATTTCAATATTTGTAAATTTAGTCCGAAAAATTTCTTAGGTTAGGCCTAGAATGATGAACCAACAAATGTATTTACATTTATTACCATAGCAACCAATTGAGTAAAATAACAGATAATTAAGCTGTTTGCTATAATATTTCAATTGACAGCTGATTTCAAAATTTGAAGCAATTATTTTTTTATTTGTAGCTTTTAGGTTAGGGTTTTAAAGTATAGGAGCCATGCTGGTTCTTTTAATCATTATTATAACTGCTGTTATCAAATATAAGAAATAATTTGATTTGAACATTTATCATTATTTACCATCTTAGTTTTGAGGTTATTATTAATCGTACGCCTTTATTATAAACAAAAACATAACATATGTTTTTAGAAGGTTCCATTGGGGGTTGGCGTGCGGAGCACGCAGGGGTCTCCCCTAGTTTTATATAATTAGGAACTACAGTACTATTAAATTCTAATATGTCTTATTTCTTTTTAATTAGGATGTAACATAGCGGTTTCTTATTTTTAAAGTCTTATATTCATTAAGGGTTTATTCTCTAGGTTTAATGAAAGTATAACAATCAGCATTTTTTTATAGGGTTTTGTTACTACATTTTCACACCTTAGCAACTGGCGACAAATATCGAGCTATGATACTTTTGCTCTGTACCATGTAAGAAATAAATGTACAACATTTCAGCTCTCTAGCTTTAAGGAGAGTATAACAATTAATTAAACAAGGGTTGTTTCAACCATTAAATCAAAATTAATTCTAGCCTATGTTACTCAGTCATAGTGTAGTTTTTTATTAGTAAAACTATTTTTTCAATTGGTTCAACAGTAGTTCCAGAGATTACCCCATACATACAAACAAACAATTTTGCCTCTTTTTAATATTAGTATAGTTAATAGGAATGGAGATAGGGAAAAATATATATTACAAAGTTGGTATGTTTGAAACAATTATTTTGTCTGTAATTTTGTTTTCAAACACTGAATAGAATTTTTATTTTTATTTTTCTGAACAAGTACAATGTGCATATATTTTTCATATTACAAAAACCTCTATAAATTATGCTTAAGTTGAGCCCATAATTTAGTTAGATCTATACTAATATTATAAAGAGGTAAAATTTGTTTGTTTGTGTGTAGGCGGTAATCTCAATTTTGAAATCAGCTGTTAATGTACATAAATATTAAAGCAAATAACTACATTATCTGTTATTTTATTCATTCGGTTGCTATGGTAATAAATGTAAATGTATTGGTTTATCATTCTAGGCCTAACCTAAGCATTTTTTCTGACTAAATTTACAAATATTGAAATAAAAAACGTTTTTGATCGAAATCAATTATAGCATATGTTACTCAGGGATAGTGTAGCTTTTTATTAGAAAAACTACTTTTTCAATCGGTTCAGTAGTGCCAGAGATTACCCCCTACATACAAACAAACAAACAAAAAACAAACTTTACCTCTTTATAATATCAGTGTAGATTTGTAAATTTAGTCGGGAAAAATCGTAGGTTAGGCCTAGACTGATTAACGAGCACATGTATTTACATTTATTACCATAGCAACCAATTGAATACAATAAAAGATAAAACAGTTGTTTGGTTCAATATTTCAACTAACAGGTGATTTCAAACCTCGCAGGAATTATTTGTATTTCTAACTTTTAGGTTAGGTTTTTTTTTTAAAGTGTAGATCTGAGCCTTGATGGTTCTTTTAACCTTTGTTATAACTGCTGTTATAAAACATACAAAATAATTTGATTCCAACATTTAACAATATTTACCGTCTTAGCCCCAAGGTTATTATTAATACTACATCCTTATAATAAAGAAAAGATAACACGATTATGTGTATAGAAGGTCCCAACGGGGTTGGCGTGCGGAGCACGCAGGGGGTTCCCCTTGTAAACAATAAAATGTAAATACATTCTAGCAAAACACATCATGATAAAATCCATGCAAAATAACTGAAGCTCTATTTCCAATCCATAAAGAATTGGGCCGTTCAGAAACCACTTCCACAGAAAGTAAATAATACACTCTATTCCTTTCTCTATCAAAACAAAACGGTTTTCTTTAAAACTATACACAAGCTCTACATCTACGAAAACTGAAACCCCCGCACATTATGCGCTTTCATACAGAGTATTATGTCGAAAGAATGAATGTATTGGGAATAAAATGGAGCCGTTCTGAGTGTTTTGATTTGTTTCGCAAAAATTGAAACAATAAAGTAAAGTGCACGCGTTTGCAGCCCTCCCTTCCCCGCCCCGCCACGAGCGACGCAAAATACCGTAAACGATCCAACAACTTTACAACGGTCCTGGTAAAAACTTAATTCTTTCGTTTATACAGCCATCACTCGGAGGGAAGGAGTTACAACTTTCGCGTAATTGTAATTGTAATTGTAATTGTGATGTTCCTTAATTAATTCCTTTCCAACGACCGCGCGATAAAACGAGAAGAAAAGCAAAAGTCTGGAAGTGGTTTGTTGAAAGATATTTCTGTAAAGTTTTACGGAACAAAAGCCTACGTCTGTAAAATAATGTTAATACGTTGGAATACTAGATCAGTGTTCAGTAATTATAACAAACATAGGGCTCGAGTTGAGAGGTGTTTGGACAGGATTCCGTAACGTCGACCGATGAAGATTTTACAACTATTCAGACTGCGAAAAGCAGTTAAGCTTGTAAAATAGATTCTGTATTTGGTAAGTTAGGAAAATAGTATATTTCATTACTAGTACCGAAAGTGGCACTTTCCGGTGCGCGCCCAAGTTTCACGTACGAGGCGAAGCCGAGTACGGGAATAATTGGAGCAAGTGCCGGAAAATCACTTTCGGTACAAGTTATGAACGGTACTTTTCATCACGACGCAAAAATACACACAATGCTGAAGAAGAAACCTCAGTAAAATGCAAACTATTATATTTCTCAATTAACATTTTTTTATAATAACAAATTTACTATAATAAGCTTTAAACATGCGCTATAATAACAACACAGCAAAACTCATTTATACCTATTCCTGTTTTCGGTTTACATTGTTGAACAATAAGAACAGCTGATATAAATTGTAAGAATAAACGGCAAAGCGACGTCAGAGCGCGTAGCGGGCAAATGGAAAACTAATTGAGAGCAAGGGAAAACAAATTTAGAGCAAGGGAAAATCAGCTGATCGTTTTTCCCTTGCTCTAAATTAGAGCTTGGGAAACGATCGTTTTCGTTGCTACCAGCTGACATCGAAAGTAGCTACTTTCGGTACGGAGTGATGAAAATTCATTTTCTAAACGTTAAATATAAGAAGAAAAGTTTGTTTCACAGAAGACGGAACAACTAACGCGACAATTTTTGAAGTGTAAACATTGCGGGCGGTGAATGGGATTTTATCGTCACGCTTTTTCCGTCACGCGTCACCCTCTACTATATATGGTACACGTGTGTATATAGCTGAGTATATAGTTTACTTGGTAATACCTCTGAAATGGACATTGTGCTTCCTCATTTCGTAAATTGTTTTAAAATATTTTTAATACCTCTGAAATGGACATTGTGCTTCCTCATTTCGTAAATTGTGTTAAAATATTTTTTAATACCTCTAAAATGGACATTGAGCTTCCTCATTTCGTAAGAGTTGTTAAAATAGTTTACTTGATAATATCCCTAAAATGGACATTGTGCTTCCTCATTTCGTAAATTGTGTTAAAATATTTTTTAATACCTCTGAAATGGACATTGAGCTTCCTCATTTCGTAAGAGTTGTTAAAATAGTTTAGTTGATAATACCCCTAAAATGGACATTGTGCTTCCTCATTTCGTAAATTGTGTTAAAATATTTTGTTTAATACCTCTGGAATGGACATTGTGCGTCCTCATTTACATGGACAAAGGATTACCTAATTTTCCATGTGTTAAGTTATGTAGAAGAATTATAATTAGTTTGTTGTTTTGTTTTTTTGTTTGCTGTAAATACAATGTTATAAAGTTATGTATGTATGTTACACATGGAAAATAAAAATATCTATCTAATAAAAATATTTATCTATCTATCTATCTATCATTTCGTAAATTGTGTTAAAATATTTTTAATACCTCTGAAATGGACATTGTGCTTACTCATTTCGTAAATTGTAATAAAATATTTTTTAATACCTCTGAAATGAACATTGTGCTTCCTCATTTTGTAGTTTGTGCTAAAATAATTTACTTGGTAATACCATAGATCATGAATAATAAATAGATAATGCATCCATACGGGGGCTGTGTGCCGGAAAAAAGGTTGTCACGAAAATAGTACATGATCGCGCCGCGAGATAGCGCTAGGGAGAAATCATTGGTAGCATTGGTGTTTCATACAGCTTCCGTCGTTTCCCCAATAGATAACGCCACTATCGTCGAATTTCCAGTGGAACAAAATATTGCATTGGATCGGAGTTCTATTAGGTCATCCAAATACAATGGTAATACCTCTGAAATGGACATTGTGCTTCCTCATTTCGTAAATTGTGATAAAATATTTTTTAATACCTCCGAAATGAACATTGTGCTTCCTCATTTTGTAGCTTTTGCTAAAATAATTTACATGGTAATACCTCAAAAGAAACATCGTGCTTCCTCATTTCATAAATTGTGTTTTTATTCAATATTTTCTTTACTGTTGAAGTTTAAATCAGAATATCGCCGTGTGGTAAAAAAGCACACTTGGATTTTTTCGAGAAGTTTTAGGTTTGCCGAAATGTGTTTTCCAAGTCATTCAGGTTAGGTTCGCTGTCTTTCTCAATTGAATGGTTTTCTGAATTTAGCGAATTACTTCAGACGAACTACTTTGTAACATAAATAGATTCAGTTTTGCAGCTAACCTGTATGTTTGTTAAATCTCTCTTCAAATGTTTTCAAGTACTTTATTTGCAAACATTTATTTATACTCCAGCTGAATAAGAATTTGCATTACTGTACTTTTTTTCATTTAGAGATGATTTTAATTACATTCAATCGTCAGTCATCGTTCTGTTGAGCAACACGGGCATTCTTTGTTCCGTGAGTGGTCTGAAGATGAGACAAATTGCGGAGGGAAATGATGAAGGGAAAGGGGACGGGGGGGAGGGAGGAGTGGATCATTAAGACGTTTTGCAAGTTTTAAATTAAAAGAAATAAAATGTAATTCTATGAAACGTTAAACTTGAAAGTCTCTTTGGTCTGTAACGTACAGAATATGTTTGACTACACTAGTGACACATACATCTCACACGAAGGGTTAACGTCTATACTTCTATACTAATATTATAAAGAAGTAAAATTCGTTTGTTTGTATGTATGTAGGGGGTAATCTCTGGAACTACTGAACCTATTGAAAAATAGTTGTACTAATAAAAAGCTACACCATCCCTGAGTAACATAAGCTATAATTCATTTTGATAAAAACATTTTTATTTTAAAATTTGTAAATTTAGAACCAACACATGTATTTACGTTTATTACCATAGCAACCAATTGAATAAAAAAAAACTGATAAAATAGTTGTCTGCTCCAATATTTCCATTGACAGCTGATTTCAAACTTTGAAGCAATTATTTGTACTTCTAACTTTTAGGTTAGATTTTTATTAAAGTGTAGACCTGATCCTTGCTGGTTCTTCTAACCTCACCACAACAGTAACTTAATGACTGTAATGGTGATAGTGACTAAAGGGGGGAAATAACATGAATATATATAAAAAGAGATAACAAAATAACATATATATAAGTTAGAATCATACATATGAACTGTATATCTGAACAAGTATTATACAAAATGATATATATTTAGTCACTATCCCCATTACAGTCATTAAGTTACTGTTCTCCCATTGGTCGTTACATGTTTATATGACCCCCCCCCCCCCCCGTTCTACTAACGCTGTGCCTATATATTGTTAAGAACCATATTACCAAATTAGTTATTCGTTTGTAACCATCACTGATGATGATGACCTGGTCATCGAAACGCGTTTGAAGTATTAAATGTTTTTTATGAGAAACTGTGTTCTGTTTTTTTATTTATATAGCGTTATTTCTCATAAGTCCAGTTAAAGTTTAAATTTTGTGTATATATGTGTTCGCACTCTAGCGGCCGCATTTTAAGGGTCGGGTCTAGTAAAACAGAAAGCAGCCTGAGACTCCCTATAGCGGCGGTAGGTTACGCGGACATTGCTCATCCTAAATCCATTTAAAACCCCTAATTATTTAAATACCAAACTCTTGGGGACAAAATTCTTCATCCGAATAGCTTGGTAATTTTTCGCTATAATTAATAGTTACAACGTAAAAAATATTTAAAATCACCCTATGGCGGCGGTAGGTTACACGGACATTGCTCAGCCTAAATCCATTTAAAACCCGCAATTGTTCAAATAGCGTTTTTAAAAAAATACTAAAATCTTGGAGGCGAAATTCTTCAGGCGAATGGCTTGGTAGTTTTTCGCTATAACTAATAGTGACAACATAAAAAAATATTAAAAATCGATGTTTTAAATTGTTAATAAATATTAAACAAAATATTTTTCTTAGTTTTTAAAAAGCCATTTGCATGCATATTGACCATAGCTTTAAAATGGCATATCGTTTATAATTTTCCGATCAAAAATAAAGGGAAAATTTGGATTTTAATTTAACATTTGGTCTTATGGAGTGTCAGCCAACATGGCCGACAGCTAGAGTCGATCCTTAAGTCCGGTTTAGTTCAAATTTGGTATACATGTTGGTTGTGTACATCGCTCGGACGAGTTCGTTAACCAAAAAATCCAATAATCTTAAGCACGTTTTTTGACCGGAAGTAACTATTTTTTTAGATTTTTCCTACGAGAATGAATTTGTTTTTTGAGTTTTTTCTACAAATATAAATGTAGGATGTTATTCTGCACATTTTGTTTTTTGGCGCGACCTAATAGCTCGCTTGGTTCCCCTTAAATCGATGAAAACGTAAAACAACATTGAAGTACCCGGTTCAAAGCCATGTGGGGGATTCTACCGTGGGGTTGGCGTGCGAAGCACACAATGCATTTTGTATTGAAGAAACTCCCAATAAGAGGGTTGGCGTGCGAAGCACGCAATGCTTTGTGTGTTTAAAATACTCCCAATATTCGGAATGGCGTACGAAGAGAGAGATGCACTGTGTATTGAAGATACTCCCAATACGAGGGTTGGCGTGCGAAGCACGTAATGCTTCGTGTGTAGAAGATAGTGCCAATATGCGGAATGGCGTGCGAAGCACGCAATGCTTTGTGTATTGAAGATACTCCCAATATGCGTGCGAACCATTTTGCAGCTGTTCATCACCGTCGTGAATAGACCTATTTCCCAAATTGTTGGTTGAAACCCTAAAATATAGGCCTATAAACTTAATTTTGGAAATTTGCTCAACTCACGTCAGCGGTTCAGCTGCGTGGTCGAATTATTTCACCGTTATTATCGAAATAATCTATAATCAAGATATCAAATAAATTTGTATATCACCAACTAAAGGAAACAATATTTGCAACACCAGATGTTTGACTTTCAATACAGCAAGCCTTTTGTTTTTGCCTGATCTAAAAAAAGTGTTAGTTCTAAAGAACTACCTGATTCTAAATTTGTCAAATTGGTTGCAAATAAACTTGGTTCGTTGAATTAGTTTTTGATTCAAATCGCCTGTATCAAGGTTCGAAACTGCGTTCCAACTTACACTTGAAAGGCGCTAATCAATGGATCACACTGCGCCTATTTAAATTCTGGCTCAAAGCTTCCATTTCTTAGATGGTTAAAACTGTTTGCAACTTACCAAGTACAAAACATACGAAGATTTCACTCTTTTTTTCCTAACATCTGTACATAATGAAATCTTATTTAATATTCAAAGTCGGTCGTGTA
>JAGFPH010001872.1:14353-28771 GCA_018207615.1 Philaenus spumarius
AGGGGAAGATCTGACTGCTGAGGAATTAGTCAACAAAAAAATTGGAAGAAAGCCGGTTTTGCAATCAAATATTGAAGATGAATTAGTACCCTACTGTACAGAAATGGAAAACAATTTCTATGGTTTGACAGTGAAGGATTTGCGTCGAATGGCTTACCAGCTTGCAATCCGTAACAATGTTGAACATCCTTTCTCTACGGATAAAAAAGCAGCTGGCCGTAAATGGATGCGCCTTTTTTTTTAAAGACATCCTCATTTATCATTAAGGAAGCCTCAGCCATTGTCATTAGCCAGAATCCAAGGCTTCAGTAAAGACAATGTTCAAACATTTTTCAGTATTTTGAAACCAGAATTAGACAGAGTGAACTATAATCCATTGAAGGTGTTCAACGTTGATGAGACGGGCATTTCAGTCGTCCAACACAAATCTCAAAAAATTGTGGCTACAAAAGGAAAGAGAGAGGTTCATAAAATGTCTTCGGCTGAAAGAGGATCTTTGGTCACAGTTGTTACGTGCATGTCTGCTGCTGGACAGTATGTGCCACCAATGATGATCTTCCCACGTAAACTGATGAAAGCAGAACTATTGGATGGTGCTCCCCCAGGGACCATTGGAGCTGTCCACGAAACTGGATGGATTACCGCAGAGCTCTTTGAAAAATGGTTTCACCATTTTGTTTTTACTGTGAAACCATCAAAAGAAGACCCAATCGTTCTTGTGTTAGATGGGCATTATTCCCACATGCGGAATATCAATGTTATCGTGTATGCCCGTGAAAATGGCGTTTCAATTGTTTGCTTACCTCCACCGCTAAAATGCAACCATTGGATGTTGCTTTTATGTTTCCGTTGAAAACGTACTATGCCCAGGCTATCGAGAACTGGTTGACTAGCAATCCTGGACGTGTTGTAACTAATTTACAACTAGCCAAATTGTTTAAGGAAGGGTATGTAAGAGCTGCGACTATGGAAACGGCAGTAAACGGTTTTCGTAAAACTGGCATCATTCCTTACAACCCCAATATATTCAGTGATGTGGATTTTGTGGCACAAACTCAATCACACTCTGTCAATGAGACAACTGCAACACAAATGGATTCTAATCCACCAACAAGCCCGTCATCTGCTTCTACGGTCAGCCCGCAACAAATCAGGGCAGTGCCAGTTATCCAGGCTTCAACATCTGCTAGGAGAGGGTCTGCTATTCTTGTAACAAGCTCTCCACACAAAACAAAAATTGAAGAGGCCTTTGCCAAAAAAATGCTCCTGCTCGTAAGAGAGTTTCATCGTCACTGCCCAAGACCCCTGCAACACAAACGGATTCTAATCCATCAACAAGCTCTACATCAGCTATTACAGTAAGCCCGCAACAAATCAAGGCTAGCAAGAAACTTGAGTCGTCATTGCAAAAGAAAATCAAAACTGCACCCAAGAAGAAAACTGAATCATCTAGTGATAGTGAATGCAGTGATGGCATTGATTACGTGTCCACCGACAATGAAGACAGTGATAATTATGATGCTCAGTGTCCTGTCTGTGGAAAGTATTATTCCTCCAACAAATCTGGTGAAAAATGTATTTGTTGCACAAAATGTTTTCAGTGGCACCACGAAAATTGTAATCAAACCAAAGACCTAATGAAATTTATTTGTGATATTTGTTTGGATGGCTGAATTAATAAGTTTTTATGTTGTATAATTCATTTTATATTAACTACCATCCATTTATACTTAATAAATAATAGTTTTATTAAATAGATAACAACTGGATTATTTCTAATAATCACCTTTTCTCATAAAACTTAAGGGGGACGGAATTAGGAACATTTTCTTTGACAAACGATTTTTGTAGAGAATTAGAATTAAATTTATAATTAATACATATTAAATATTCTGATTTCAGAGATAGATGATTCAAGTAAGTAAATGACTAAGCAATACACATACTTAATTTGAGGTTGATGGTAAATTTCATTTTGCCCCCAAAATTGGAAATATGACTGGGGGACGAAATTTGGGTCCCCTACCTTACGAAATAATTTGATTTGAACATTTAACATTATTTATCTTAGCCTTGGGGTTATTATTAATCCTACAATTTTATTATAGAGAAAGCATAACATGATTATGTATATAGAAGGTTAAAACGGGGTTGGCGTGCGGGGCACGCAGGGGTTTCCCCTAGTATGTAAATAATTAGAATAGGCACGAACAGAAGAAATATATTTGACTTTCTTCCAACTCGTTACAGCGCAGTGTTTTTGCAGTTAGTTGCAAAAATGTTGACATCCGCAAAGTATCGCCGCAAATGAGGAAAGGGATTTCTGTAAGATAGGTCTCATTAAATTTAACGTTCTTCCTTTTCAAAGGAGGCTTTGACTCGAATTAAAGTGGAAGTAAGAAGGAAACGGTTTTAAAGAAAATGTGAAAAAAATCTCTGTACAAAAATATAATGAAGAGTGAAGGTTTAATGACTTTTCCATTGTATCGAATAAAAAGTAACCCTGGAGTAACGCTGTTGAAAGTGTATACGGCTTCTGAAGGAAGAAAACGGATTGATTTGCCTCATCCATATGAATTGAATTTATAGTTAGTGGTTTTGTAAATTGACGATATTTGATTTTATTACCATTCGTTTAAAATATTAGAGTACGGGTTGTAAGTCGATATGGGAAATACCTTTGTGTATGGATACATAGTTAGATAAGAGTTTATGGATTAATGGTACAAGATAAAATTATCAAGTTACATGTTATCCGTTTCACTAATAGTATTATGATGTTATTAAAAATACGAGTTTAAAATAGTTTTAATTATTGCAAAACATTAACCTAAATTACGTGTACCATATTACTGTATGTTTAATAGTAAATTGTACTATATCAGACTCATGTCGAAGCAAATGATACGAACAAACTATTGTACACTCTGGTACTTTCACGGATAACGATTGACTAGGACTGAGGCACTTGGATCTAAATAGGGTCGTGGGGAGTAGCGTTGACCTATACACAGTGTAAGATGCAGATCGAAATAGACACGACCATCCCCGATAATTCGAATTACGGCGTGGGTTGTAACTTCACCATTGGAATTTAAATAAATCGAGCACGCAGCTGAACCGCTGACGTGAGCTGAGCAAATTTCCAAAATTAAATTCATAGGCCTACGTTTTAGGGTTTCAACCGACGACTTGGGAAATAGATCTATTCACGACGGCGCTGAATAGCTGCTAAATGCTTCGCACGCCATTCCGCATATTGGGAGTATTGAAAATACACAAAGCATTGCGTGCTTCGCACGCCAACCTCCGTATTGGGAGTATCTTCCATACACAATGCATTGCGTGCTTCGCACGCCAACCTCGCAGTAAAATCCACCGCATGGCTTTGAACGGGTTATTTTATTATGGTATTTTACGTTTTGATCGATTTTGGGGGAACCAAACGAGCTATAAGGAGCAAATTTAAAATGCGGCCGCTAGATTGCGATCACATATTATATAAATATGATTTTTAACTACACTCCAAAACGTGTTCTGGGGACCATGGTTGGTGGTGCTCATTTGCTACTCCCGACCTTGGATCTTACCATAAGGGCCACTGCAATAGCTTATTTTTCCTACGGAAATTCGCTAATAATTCGACCACGCAGCTGAACTGCCGACGCTGACGTCAGTTGAGCGAATTTCCAAAATTATGTTTTTACGTTTTAGGGTTTCATCCAACTATTTGGGAAACTGTTCTACTCATAGTGTCGCTGAATAACTGCCTTCGTGTACAAAATATATTAGTAGAATTTTGTATACTAATTAGAAACCTCCCTCGTGGGGCTATGAGGACGTGTAAAATACAAAGGTTCAGAATAATATCCTATATTTATTTATTTAGATAAATCCTAAAAAATTTCATTCCATTACAAAATAAACGGTATCAGTTAACTGACACAAACTTTCTCCCAACTTACTCTAGTCAAAATAATATTGTTTTTAATCATTTTATTTACTACTTTTTAGAACAAAACAAAAAAATAATATTCTACCTCCGTCAATCGTATAAAAAAATTATTGTCTTAGGCGGGATTCGAACGCGCGACCTTTGAATTACTGGTCGTGCTCGCTACCGTGGTGCTACCCCGTGCGGCCACTGCCGCGATTCTAAATTGACAACACAAACTTGTTTATTTTTAAACATTTCCCCATAATTATAAAACGCAGAAGTTTTAATAAAAGCGGGTGGTGTCATTTTGTTTGGCATCTTAAGCACTATAAATACTGAAAATTTGATCAAAATCGTTAGAGCCGTTTTTGAGAAATTTGCATTTTTGTCGTTTTTTATGGGTTTTTAGGTGTAAATTACCCTTAAAGATTAAAAATTCCAAAAAATGAAAAAAAAACGCCTGGAGATATTAGGGTTTAGTACCTACATACCAAATTTCATGAAAATCGGACCAATAGTGTCCTCTCTGGTCGTGTATACATACAGACAGACACCACTCTAAAAACACTTTTTTGGGTTCAGGGAGCACCAAAACAAAAAATTCCACTAAAAATATTTTTGGGTTCAGGGAGCACCAACACAGATAATTGCACTAAACAATTTTTTGGGGTCTGGGAGCACCAAAACAGATAATTCAACTGAAAATTCAAATTCGAACATTTTTACGAAAACAATACTTTCTCCATATACTACGTATAGGGTGGAGAAAGTAAAATCTAAAAATATTCAAACCGCTGACGTGAGTTGAGCAAATTTACAAAAGTTTATACATTTAGGGTTTCAACCGACTATCTGGGAAATCGTTCTCCTCACGAAGGAAATCGTGTACGAAATATAGGTATTAGAAGAATTTGTACACTGCGAGCGAAGCGAAACAGTCCATAACCCAAAGCCGCAAGGTCGAGGTGTAATCTTGCAAAGCGAGTTTTTCCGCTGCGAGTGGAACGAAGTTGGAGATTCGGGTGCAACCAAATTGTACTAATAAAACACTTATTCACCTCTTTCGTGATTAGATCAATTTCCCAAATAGTTTGTTGAAACCTTAAAACATATCAACTTAATTCTGGAAATTCGCACAACCCACGTCAGCGGTACAGCTGCGTGGTCGAATTATTTAGATTATTTGCCTACTGTTTGAGCCTCGTAAATTTCAAGTTTACATTGTGAAGTGAACGTGTGTCCATGGTCGTATATCAACGGTATTGTGAATACAACAACAACCCCGTCCCGTAAATTCGTTCCGATCTCCTGACGGACGCGTCGGACTTATATCAACACCGATGTGCGAATTGAAACAATTGAAACATTGCTTACTTTGATTTACTCCGTGGATTGATATTCTGTTTGCTCTCCGCTGGGATAAACTGCAAATAGTGATACTATAACACTGGAACTGGGTTTACAAATTAAATTCCTTTTCCTACCAACTCTACTGTAAGCAAACGCTGATCCCACTGATTCGAATTCGTAATATGTAAGAAATAATTGAAAAACTAATTTAATTTTCCGTTTTACTTTACTAAGTCTTAAACTAGTCTCATGTTAGTTTTATATTGGTATTTTAAAATTAATTAATTTGACTTTGTGAATGTTTTTATTTATTGTAAGTTATTTTAAATCCATTCCTTAGTTTTTGTATTGTACACTATCTGGTATCTGCCGCCGTCACAAGTGACTAAATAAACTAGTAGTTCTGTGAACAGTAGAACTCGCTCGTTGAAATAACAAATGTGGTTTTAAACTTAGGTTAAAAATAGTGTGCCAGTAAGGAAGTAAGCACAAGGTTTAGCCAGTGAAACATTATTTACAATTTCCGCGATTCCGGGATTTCTAGTTCTCGTTTTTATTTCTTTTCTTGAGCTTTAACTGCTAAAGATTTTCTTTTAGGGGCATTGTGCTTTATTTAGGTTAATAATGCGTAAGATAGCTAAAAATATCGCGTTATAGAGGGACAACATACAATTAAATATTTACATACTTAAATAACTCAAACTTAACAATTTATCATAAGTTAACTTAAGTTCCATATCATATTCCAATATTAGAAATAATGAAAACAAACGATGTTAAAACGTCGTGATAGTGATCTCAACCCATGTACCAACACTTCCCACGGTGTGCTACGGTCATTTTTTGTATGTCCTTTATCGCCGCGAGGTTTCATCTCATTTTGTAATTCAAGTAAAGCTAAGTCAAATACTTTTATGAAATTTACAATGATAATTTACACGTATACAGTTCAATTCTTTCATTTGGCCTCTACACTTTCTTATAATAATATGTCATTTTTGGGCAAATGATATATTCCTGAGTTACTATTCAAAACAGGCCTAGTTTTGTTAGCAGTCTTGTAGTAGGAACATAAAAACTGGTGTTTTCAAAATAATAAATTTGAAATTGATAAATATTTTTATACAATTATATTTAGAACTAAATTACGAAACTTTTTTACATTTATGAAAAAAAATGCAATAGTTTTGACTACTTTTTATGTAGGCCTAAAGTTAAACATTTTCCTTTCGTTACTGAACGTGATTGTTTCTTGAGCTAATAACTTTCTTAATTTTATTTCAATAATTTTTTTTACTGGCATGTATGAATTCTTTAAACCTTTATGTACAAAAAAGCTATGGAACACGTTTGAATTGGTTTAGAATAAACGTACAAAATCATGGTTGAAATACAAAAACTTGGAAGATTTTTAACAAATTCGAAGTTTATGGCCATTTTGTGAGCTTACCATTAGAGATACGGAAAAACATCAAGAATACAATGTTGTTTAAAATTTAATTTGCAAATTTTATTAGTTTTCAAATTCGACTTACGGTTAAGCCACAAACTGGCTTTGGAAAAAAGCTTACACAGAGAGAAACGGTCCGGCCGCCATTTTTATTTTATTTAAGGGGTTAAAAATGAAAAATGGAAAAAACCCTTATATATACATGGCTCGGCCTAGAAATAAGGAACATTCATGCAAAAAATCATCAAAATCGGTAAAGGCGTTTGGCCGTAATCGTGAGACAGACACACAGACACACAGACATACAGACACACAGACGAAATGCCGAACGGTCGAGTTAAAACGGAGACCTCGCTTACGCTCGGTCAATAAAGGGACTATCGCGTAAATATTGTGCCTTACCATTGCACTTAATTTAAAAAGCACTATTTTAGATCCGAGATCCACTGCCCAAATACGCACAATGAGTTTCGCCCAAATCGATCTATTTATTCGTTTTAGACATACGTAAATTATGAGCTAAATAAACGCTAAAAATCCCGTTGTACGCCAGTTTGTTACCCACAACTCCCGAACGAACATAAAAATTACAAATCAGGTTTTGAGGTGTACTTCACATTATTGTATACTGTTTTGTTGTGTATTTAACGGTTAAACCAGCGTGTATACAGTAAATTAAAACACAGACGATCTTGCCAGTGTGTTGATCCGTTTATTTATAACGGTCGCGTGTCACGTCCGTTCGCAAAACCCTTAATTTTGACTATAGTTTTTTACATTTTTAAACAGGAGCCCTAAATATTTTCAGTATAAAAAGTAGCAACAACTAAGCAAATTTACAATCAGTTTATTTTTCGTAACAACCAGGTTAGGTTAACAAAAGCAAACAAAAACCAAAGTAAAATGCTTACTGTATTGTAATTTAATTCAACGATATGCGACCGTTGACTCATAGGATCAAAACAACACAATTTTAGGTTAGGTATGTACTGAACCAAATCACGTTTATTAAAAACACTTACATTATCACCAAAGCAAACCACTTGACAGAAGTAGATTTAGATAAATTATTTTCATCACTCCGTACCGAAAGTAGCTACTTTCGATGTCAGCTGGTAGCAACGAAAACGATCGTTTCCCAAGCTCTAATTTAGAGCAAGGGAAAAACGATCAGCTGATTTTCCCTTGCTCTAAATTTGTTTTCCCTTGCTCTCAATTAGTTTTCCATTTGCCCGCTACGCGCTCTGACGTCGCTTTGCCGTTTATTCTTACAATTTATATCAGCTGCATAATAGTTTATATAGTTTATAATAGTTTGCATTTTACTGAGGTTTCTTCTTCAGCATTGTGTGTATTTTTGCGTCGTGATGAAAAGTACCGTTCATAACTTGTACCGAAAGTGATTTTCCGGCACTTGCTCCAATTATTCCCGTACTCGGCTTCGCCTCGTACGTGAAACACACTTTCACATGCTCGGCTCCGCCTCACACGTGAAATTCGATATTCCTGTGTTCGGCTCCGCCTCACACATGAAACTTGGGCGCGCACCGGAAAGTGCCACTTTCGGTACTAGTAATGAAATATACTATTTCCACAAATACGGGTTTTTTTCGACTAGGTAAAAGCAAACAAAAGGCTTACTGCATTATAAGTTTCTTTAGTTGGCAATATCTAAGTTTGTTTGAAACGTTGATTATTAGCGAATTTCCACAAAAAAATGAGCTATTGCAGTGGTCCTTATTTTAAGACCCAATGTCGGGAGTAGCAAATGAGCATAGATCATGGTCCCCAGAACACGTTTTGGTGTGCCATTAAAAATCATATATATACTGTATATGTATGTGAGTGTTCGCACTCTAGCGGCCGCGTTTTAAGTCCGATTTCGTCCAAATTTGGTACAATTGTTGGTTGTCTACGTCGCTCAGACGAGTTCGTTAACCAAAAAAAAAAAAAAAATGCAACAAACGGAAGTACATTTTTTGACCGGAAGTAACTATTGTTTTACACCTACGAGAATTCATTTTTTTTTATTTTTCTATAAATATAAATGTAGGATGTTATTCTGCACATTTTATTTTTTTACGCGACCTTATAGCTCGCTTGGTCAAAACGTAAAATTCCATAGAAGTACCCTGTTCAAAGCCGTATGGTGGACTCTACCGTGGGGTTGGCGTGCGAAGCACGCAATGCATTGTGTATTGAAGATACTCCCAATACGGGGGTTGGCGTGTGAAGCACGCAATGCCTTGTGTATTGAAGATACTCCCAATACGGGGGTTGGCGTGCGAAGCACGCAATGCATTGTGTGTTGAATATACTCCAAATATGCGGGATGGCGTGCGAACCACGGAATGGCGTGCAGCTATTCAGCACCGTCGTGAGTAGACCTATTTCCCAAATTGTCGGTTGAAACCCTAAAACATAGGCCTATAAAGTTAATTTTGGAAATTTGCTCAACTCACGTCGGCAGTTCAGCTGCGTGGTCGAATTATTATTAACTCGCCTTCAATGTCAACGTAGTTAAAACATAATAGAACAAAGACATACACATTTGAGAAGCGGCATGTGTATAAATCTAACGAAGAAGGCAGAAAACTTTCGCTCAAGCAGAGTTCCACGCATAAGTTTTCTCTAGAAACCCATTTACACAGACGTCTTGCACGGACTTGATGACCTAATTGTTGCAAGGGTAATGTTTCTCCAGGAACTTGTTACTGGTTATGTTCCTTCTTATGAAGCTAACTGAGTACGATTACTTCTGACGTTCCCTTCTTTACTGTTATTGTTGATGGCGTGAACTTTATATGTCTGCTTTAGAAGTATTGTAAAACAATATAGATCGAGTTCTCGTTAACTTGTATAGCAAACATTATTACTTTCTTCTAAACTTTGCTAATTAAGATTTAACTCAAACTAATGATCACTTTTTGATGACAATGTTCTTCGTAACCGGCGTTATTATCTATATACTAGTAGGCTACCGTGAAAAATCACACGCAAAATAATTAGATACACATCAGAAATACATCATTAAAAAAGTACTATTTAAAAACAACAGACTTTATCTAGGCCTACTTAACTATGCTGACGGGGATTTTTAACTCGGTAAATGTGTACAATTAAAATTATCATAAAACTCTAATCTATTTGTTAAAAATTTGTATTTACATTCATTATTATATATCTGTATATATAAAAGCCAAAACCCACTGACTCACTGACTCACTGACTCATTGACTCACTGACTCACTTATCACGATTTCTCAAAAACTACGGAACGGATTGGAATGAAATTTGGTATGTAGCTTCATCTAGGGCCATAGGTGCTCACTAAGAAAGGGTTTGAAAAAATTCGAAATTTTAGAGGGGGTTTGGGGGAATCAAAGTTATTAAATCACGATTTCTTCAAAACTACAGAATGGATTGGAATGAAATTTGGTATGTAGCTTCCTCTAGGGCCATAGGTGCTCTCTAAGAAATGGTATGAAAAAATTCGAAATTTTAGGAGGGGTTTGGGGGGGATCAAAGTTACTAAAATCATAATTTCAGATCTTTTATTATTATGACAATAGTGCTTTTATTATTTAAGATCTATATATATAAAAGCCAAATACCACTCACTGACTGAATACTTAAAAAGAATACAATTACGTTAAAAAGACTGAAAATACCAACCACCACGGGCAACGCCTTACGGGTCAGCTAGTCTAAAATAAAGATAAAAATATTATCTTTTAATTGCTTTCTAACTTCATAGTGGTAGATCAAATCATTTAGAAGTTATGAATATTATAATGAAGAAATTAAGAATGGAATATATGTTATACGAAGATGTACGAATGTTTCCGAATATAAACGATTCGGTATCTTTTCGTTAAACTTGTATAATAATGGATATATTGATAATAAAAGGATGCATTTATATTCAGTTTATAACCTCAAAGCAGATCTTATAAAGTATTATAGCCTACGTTGGTTCTTTAACTCATATTTTAAGAAAATCAACTTCACAAGATTGATTGATTGAAGTCGTAACATAACCCCAAAGTACAATCTACGCTAGGTTTTGTTTAAGTATTACAGATGATGGGTGAAACCAGCTGTTATATTATATTGTTACTCACGCATGTATGTTCACTCGATTTTATAGGAGTTGATTAATGGTGACATCACAACGCATGCCAATTATTGGGTTTGGTCGTGCCTATTTCGATCTTTGTCTTACGCTAGCTATGTAACCAATTTGCAATTATTTCGCCCGGAACATCTTGTTTCGTGATAATACATCTTGTCTTTAAACTAATTATTTACATTTACAACAATTGTATTTACTATTCTCATATGTTCCAACTATCGCTTCTGTGACTGATAGCAATGGCGTTCATGAACTCGGTTCACCCTTGCGTCTGCCACAATAAAGCCTAGGAACCCAATTTGTTTTTAAAACAAGACCCGTTCGTTGATTGCTATCCCATTTACAACTTAACTGTTGGTTATAATCAAAAGAAAAATCCTTTACTAACGAAGTTTCACTCTTAAAATTAAGGGTGCGCTATACCACTAGAGAGAATCCTCAGCACGATGTTGAATAAATCCACTAGGAGCGCTGGCAATCAGTCTAGCAGTGAGGAGGCGGAGCTAAAGAAATGATTGACAAGGTTTGGGTTAAACCTTCATGCAGACTAGACGTACAATGTAGACACACACACAACACTGTACTTCCTTTCCTTGTTAGCCCTACTGTTAGTAATCGAAGGCATTCAAAACACATGTTTAAAAATAAGGAATTGAATAACTGAATTCGTTATTTTGTTTTGTACTTAATAATACAAACAAACTGTTTACTAATGTTGCAAAGTGTTAGTTATTATTAACTTACAAAGCAATTAAATAAAGTATGAAACATGGGCTTTTGTAACACTTGCCGAAACGTTCGACTTTTCATTATTGTTCTGAGTAAAAAAATCACTTTTTAACTATAAGTGCACGTTCTGTTGACAATAATATTTTTAAAACATAGGCCTACCTACACATCTGTAGGTATCTATAATATTCAAATAGTCATTTCATTTATACTATGAAATGTCTGCATATTAATAGTGTCGGTTTTTATAAAATTTGATGTATAATAATTTGGCTATAATAGTACAATAATTTACAACAATTAGTTATATGATTATGACACTTAAGATCGATCTTTCAATCCAAATTAAACCCTGGTTTTTATCATAAAAATTATATACTGTATGTATATATTTTGTTACAAAAACAAGTAAAGAAAAAAACCTTAAAATTAAACATCCATATCACATCCAGAATTCGATTTAAAATTAAGTTTCTTTAGAAAAATGCCTTGCAAAATTACCTGAACTTGCATTTTCTTGTTAGGTTAATTTGAATAATTCTGGTAAAGTGCATCCTCCTATTTCATTCATTTTTTAATTTGTATTTGAGCCCCAGTACAACACTCATGTTTTAGAAAGGAGTAAATTTACCTAACTTGAAGATAAGCATAGCCAATAAGGCCTACTTTAAATTATCATAGGTACAGCAATGATAATTTGTATAGCTATGAACAAATAGGTATAGCTATAGGCCTATTTTGAAATAAATAATTAACTTACTCATTTTTCATTTTGATGAGAAAAAAAAACATTATTATTTATGCATTATGAAAATTATTATTTGTACATACAAAAGTTATTTTTTACTCATAAATAACTTATAATGTTCACATTAAAATCATTATTGACGCATACAAAGTTATAATTTTCACATAAAAATCATTATTTACACATAAAAAGTTATTATTTGCACATAGAAATCATTATTTACTTACTTAATCATATTTTATTATTTACCCACAAAAAACTTATCCTTCTGTATTTACACATAAATAAGTTAGTATTTTATCCACAAACAGTTAAAAAAATATTGTTTACAAACAAACAATAATTATAAAAGTTATTTACACAGAAAAAAATATTTACACAAACAAAATCATTATTTAGGCTTAAATATACTATGTGTTTACACATACAAAAGTTATTATTTATCCACAAACAGTTACAAAAAATATTGTTTACACACAAACAATACAGTAATTATAAAAGTTATTTACACAGAAAAAAAATTATTTACACATACAAAATCATTATTAGTACATAAAATGTTATTATTTACACATACATAATATTATTATAACTATTCACATAAAAAGTTCTCATTTACAAACAAAATACTAATTATTTAGAAATATAAATAACTATTATTTACAAATATACAACAACAAGAAATCTGTTTACAATGTTATTGAAAATACGAAATATATAGTTTTTTGAAAATCTTTTTTTTCACTCGTTTTTTCAACGTTTCCACTCCCGTATGGGTAATCCCCTTGGGTATCTAGGGTCAACCAGTTCCGGAAGCATACACTCATTATGAAATGAAACCAATTGTCTTTTCATTTTAGTCTCCCAGAACTCGTCGTCCTTATTTACCCTTTCAATGGATAACTCTTGTGGAGTCCATACAATAAATAAACAAAATGTACGCTTCGTTATATGAAGCTGTCCTTGTATTTGATAAAAATATGAGTGGTTTCTTTTTAAAACTAGCTCTTCCTGATGATCAACTTAACAGAAATTTATTATTTTGGCCTTAGTCGCCTCCAGTGGTGACATATTTCGTGCACTTACAGGACACTTCACTTCGACAATCCCCTTATCTCCCAAAATTCCGTCTGGTGTTGCAGCTAAAAAGGACAAATAATCTGTTGCTGTCGATAAATAATCTGCATTCATCAATTTTGGTGCCGATACGCTCTTCAACCCCCTGTATTGCAGTTTTTTCATTTTCAATGCCATATTTTGTAGCGACATTGCCATTGAATTGGATGTACAGTAGATAATGAATTGTTTTTTTTCACGACGTGGATTTACGCATTTTGCAGATTTTACCAAAATTTGATGCTGTAAGTGTAAGTCTACACCTTCTCTCTCAACCACAACTCACTTTGGCTTTGGCCCCGAGATTCTTGTTCAATCAGTTCACGACGAACGTCATTGATATTTATTGACGCCAGGAAGTCCATTTTATTCTGCTCATAAATGTCCGGCTCCATGTCCAGCTCAGCACATTCAACAGATCCATAGTCTTTGTCTGCAGATGTCCCGTGTCTTTTGTCCCACTTTTTCTTAAAACATAATCTTGTTTTTCTAACAGATTTTCTATTCTGTTTTCTAGTGAGAATTTTTTTAGAATAGATCCCTGGGCTGTGGCCAACAGTTATTTTTTTTTATGAATACAGCGATGCAAATTGTCAGCCTCGTTTACTGCTATGGCCGAGAGTTCACTTCGTACAGTGTAGCTTTCTCTTTGAGCAAAGTTTACTCTTTTTTTTCTCCAACAAACTTACATAGTCTTGCAAACTACAAATAATAACAAACAATAACAAATAATAATAATAAATAAAACAAATAACAAACTTACAAATAATTTTTTTTAAATGTAATAGTATAATTTTGTTTTAGTTCGAATTTTTGACACTTTCAAAATAGCTTTATCTTATTTAGGTTGTCCGTATTTCTAAGAAAATAGTACATTCAATGATAGCTTATATATTGACACAACTGTCAAGATAGTGACGTTTGTGTTTTTGTTACGTTAACGGTTTTCAAGT
>JAGFPH010001872.1:34095-49592 GCA_018207615.1 Philaenus spumarius
CCTTGAAACAATGTTTCAACAAACATAAATTATATTAAGTAGGAACGTAAATAGCTTGGAAATAAAATCAAAGGTGGCAAGAGCGAGAGAGTAAGTTAGGTTTAAGATGAAGTTGCCACTGGAGTCTCCTCTAGTGGTAGCTTGAAAACTTTGACGGAAGGTCTCGTGAAAATACCAGATGAAGTCTTGATGGTGACCACCCGTACTAAGCCGTCAAGTCCAGGATGAGTTTGTACGATGCGACCCATCGGCCAGCAAAGCGGGCGTGTAGTGTGCTCGTGGACTAATACCAGGTCTCCAACCTTTAAGTTTTCTGTCGCGGTTGTCCACTTCACTCGTTGTTGAAGCGTGTGTAGGTATTCAAGGCTCCATCTCTTCCAAAGCTGTTGCGTGAAGCGTTGTACTTGTTGCCAATGCTTAAGTCGGTTAAGAGGAATCTCTGTAATGTCTTCTTCAGGCAGCGATAACAGCGGCTGTCCGGTCAGAAAATGACCTGGTGTCAATGCTGATAGTTCTGACGGATCGTTGGAAAGTGGAGTTAGCGGACGAGAATTTAAAATCGCTTCTACTCTGCAAGTTAACGTTATCAAATCCATAAGATACAACTTATTATTTCCTAGGATTCGGGTAAGGTGATATTTAGCACTCTTAACGGCACTCTCCCACAAACCACCTTGATGAGGTGCTGCAGGCGGCAAAAAATGAAACGTAATTCCTTGGTTTTTGGTGAACCGATCGATATTTTCTGTAAATTTGGAATCTTGTATGAGAGTTCGCATAATTTTATTAGTTTTTGACGCGGCGCCCATGAAATTAGTTCCGCAGTCGGAGTAGATGTCGGAACATAAACCTCTCCTTGAGATGAAGCGGGTAAGAGCAGCTATGAATTCGTCTGTGGATAAATCCATGACGACCTCTAGATGAACAGCCTTTGTGGAAAAGCATACAAAAACACATAAATAAACTTTGCACTCTTTTGGATTTCTAAGCGTGTGCATTTTTATGTGGAACGGCCCTGCTAAATCTGTTCCAGTTTTGAGAAAGGGTTTGGTAGGTGTAACTCTCTCTTTCGGTAAGTCACCCATCAATGGGGATTTATTCGTTGGTTTATTTCTAAAACATGTCACACATTTGAAAATGCATGACCGTATATTACTTCTGGCTGAAATTATCCAAAATCTTTGGCTAATTAGCGATTGTACAAGTTGCGGTCCAGCGTGTAAATATTTTGTATGATAATGATTTATCAGAAGTGTAGTGATGTGGTGTTTTTTAGGTAACAAAAAAGGATGTTTAGCGTTGTAATTTATCGAAGCGGAATTGAGTCTGCCACCTACTCGTATTAGTCCAATATTGTCCAAAAATGGCGTAAGATGTTTTAACTTTGAGGTACATGGCATGTTATTTTGTAATAATTTGATGTCTTCTGCGAAATGTCTTTGTTGTACTAATTTCAGGATACGTGTTTCGGTAGTTTCAATTTCTTTAAGCGTTAGCGGTAATTTATTTGTTATTTTTGTTTTACAATTAGTAATGAATCTCAATGCATAAGTTAAAATTCTTATCATTGAGGTCCAAGTAGAAAATTTAGTTAACTGGTCCCACTCTTCTAAAGTTGATGAGACTCCGATGTGGAGCGGGTTTGAGCGTAATTCGGGTATAATGTCCAACGCCTGTGGAACAGGAGAAGGCCATTCATGGACAGAAAGGGTTAGCCAGGGCGGACCTGAAAACCATAATTTATTTTGACACAACGCGGAAGGTGATGTTGCGCGAGTGGCACAATCAGCTGCGTTGTGACACGTTGGAACGTGGAACCAGTATTCCGGAGACACCCAATCTTGGATCTGACTCACTCTGTTAGCAATATATACTTTGAGACGATAAGTAGGCATTTTTATCCATGCTAGTGTTACTGAAGAATCGGACCAACAACGGATTAAATCGATTGTATGAAAAGGTGAAATAAGTCCAATACAATGTTCCATTAGCTTTGCTAATAAATGTGCGCCACATAACTCCAAGCGAGGTATTGATATTCGTTTCAACGGCGCTACCTTAGATTTTGCCATGAGAATGTGAGTTTTGACGGTTTGATTAATATCAGTGACACGTAAATAAACTACTGCGGCGTAGCCTTGCTCTGACGCATCGCAAAAACCGTGCAATTGCAAATTGGTTGCATTAGACAGGTTAATACATCGTTGAATTCGAATGTTTGCTAGTGCTGGTAAATCATGAACAAAGGTTTTCCAAGTTTTAATCATACTGTCGGGTAGTTTTTCATCCCAAGATACTCCTAAAGTCCATAACAATTGTATGATACACTTTGCGTGAAGAATAACTGGTGTTAACCATCCACAAGGATCGTAGATATGCGCGATTATAGATAAAATAGAGCGTTTTGTGAATGTATGGTCTGGAATGTTAATCTGATACGAAAATTCATCATTATAAGGAGTCCATTTTAATCCTAAAATGGAGAATTGCGGTTGATTTTGTGATTCAAAATAAAATGGCGTTTCTTTATAATTTTGCGGTAGCGAAGAAAGTAGTTCTGGAGCGTTAGACGACCATTTCCGGAGTTGGAATTGACCTTTATCTAGTAATGCGATTAGTTCTTGTTGCAATTCCTTAGCGGTGAGAATGTCGTGCGAACCGGTAACAATATCGTCAACATAAATATTATTCTTAATTATTTCGGCCGCTTTAGGATACTTCTGAGCTTCGTCGACAGCTAATTGATTGAGCGTGCGTATAGCGAGGTAGGGTGCGGGTTTTAAACCGTACGTTATTGTAGTCAATTTGTATATTGAAATAGGAAGAGATTTATCAGTTCTCCATAAGATCAGCTGATAAGGTTGATCGCTTGGCTGTATTTTGATTTGACGATACATTTGCCTGATATCGCAAGAGAAGACAATATTATGTCTGCGAAATTGAAATATAACGTCACAAATGTTGTTCTGTAGTTTAGGTCCACAATAAAGGATGTCATTTAACGAAATTCCATTGCTGGTTTTTGCACTCCCGTCAAACACCACGCGAAGCTTAGATGCACAATTTGTCTCCTTTAAAACCGCGTGATGTGGTAAAAAATAGTGTTTGTCTTGGAACACAGAATCGTCTGTCAATTCCATGTGACCTAAGTTAAAATATTCGTTCATAAAATCAATGTAAGAAGATTTTAAAACAGGATCAGAGTCTAATTTATTTTCTAATTGTAGAAAACGTCTTTTTGCTATTTCAAAAGATGTGCCGAGGCTGGCAGAATTTGTTTTGAATGGAAGGGAAGTGATATATCTTCCGTTCTCTTCGCGATTTATTGTTGAAATATAATGCTTTTCACATTCTATTTCATCTGCTGTTCTTCTAGAAGAAATAGGCACTTCTTCCAATTCCCAGAATTTTTGTATTAGTTGATTTAAGTCTATTTGTGTAGTGGTAAACATTGAAATAGGATTGTGTGTAGGCGAAACAGTTTCCATTGAACCTAATAAGACGTGACCAAATATTGTTTCTAATGCCGTAGGGAAATTTTTTCCTAAATTTATTTTATTTCCGGTTACAACTGAACCGAACAAATCTGCACCAATTAAGAGATTAATTTGATCCGGTTTATTAAATTGCGGATCAGCGAGTTTTAAACATTTTAATTTGTTATACAGAGCGGGTGATATCTCCCATTGCGGTAAACCAGAAGAAATGTTTTCGACAACAATTACTAAGTGATTCTGAATCAATATAGTTCCACACAAAGCATATATATTCACTCGAGCTAATCCTTTAATAGACGTCGTAATACTAGAAATTCCATTTAACAACATAGAAGATGGTTTAATTGAAATTCCCAACGAAATAGCGCAATTTTCTGTGATTAGAGAAGTTTGACTTCCGGTGTCTAATAGAGCGGTGATTTTTTGCGATCTTCCATTAACGGAAGACAACACAGCTTGTGCAGTTCCAAGAATTGTTATATGCCTTGCATCAGTAGCGTTTAAAATATTATTACAATGATTAAAGTGGGTTTGATTATTTACAATTGAAGTAGAATGTTGAAAGGTCTGTTTGTTTAGGCGATTAGATTTGGAGTGTCGAAGGTACGGTGTGTCTAGTCAGCTGGAGGAGGGGGGAGCTGGTCCTCTTGTGTTAAAAGTATTTAAATGTAACAGAGAGTGATGTCTTTTATTACATATTTGACAGTTCTGGTTCGATTTGCATTCATTTGTAATGTGGATATAACTTAAGCAATTAATACAATATTTATTTTTCTGTGCGAATTCCAGTCTATCCTTAGGAGTTAATTTCTGAAAATCATTGCATTTATAAATGTTATGAGAATTTTGTTTACAATAAGTGCAGGCGTTTTGCGTATTCGTGGTAGCGTGATATATGTTGTGTACATATTTGGTTTGTTTAAAATCTGGTTGCGATTTAACATAAGTGGGTTTATTATAGATTGTCGGTTTTGTAAGCGTAGAAGGCGTAGCAAACGCGTCTTCTAAATGAATACATTCCTCTTGTAGGAAAGCAACTAATTCTGCGACTGTTGGCATTTTGTGGTCTAAAGTGCGTTTATCTTCAAAGCGTTTGCGAGATTCGGCATCTAATTTGCGTAATAATATTGTTAGTAGCGTTAATTCTTGACTAATATCGTACCGTAATGCTTTTAATGCTTGTGCATTCTCTGAATAAATGTCTAAGAATTGTCTAATTGATTTTAACGAACCAGTATACAGAGGCGGTAAATCTATTATTTTGTTAATATGATAGCTAATTAATCGTCTATCATTTTGATACCTTTCAATTAGTGAAACCCAAGCAATCTTATAATTAACAGCGGTTACTGGTAATCCTTTTAATAGATTTAGAGGCTCGCCGTGTAAACAGGAAAGTAAATATGTAAATTTTTCTACATTTGTCAAAGCGGTGTTTTGATTTATAGTATTATCGAACATGTGAAAAAACGTTGTCCATTCAGATAAAACTCCTGAAAATTGCGGTAAAGTTAATCTTGGTAGTTTAATGAATGTTTTGTTTCCTTCCGATTGATTTGACGTGCTGGAAGTATTAAGATCTGTTTCAATAGAACCAACGTTAGGTAATAGAATTTGAATATCCGAACTGATTGTTAACCCTAAGTCGGAAATTATATCTTGCGTTTTAAGAATTTCTGTCATATTGGCATCTGTTGTAGATTCATCGTTTGTTACGCGGTCAATGAGTACGTCAAACTCTTTTGTTTTCTTTTGAACTTGTTCAAAATATCCGATAAGTTTTTTTGAAATAGTTGTGGAAAGCTCAGCTGTTTTAGAATCTTCCGAAATTGTTTTGACATAGTTGTCAATTGATTTAAATCTGCCGATAATAAGATCAGCTTGCCGTGAAAAAGCACTAAATCTCATTTTTTAAGAATTAAATAGAACAACAATTTACCAAAATAGCTTTAAATAGAAGCTTCCGATGACAAGACAATTTTAATAAGAATATTAAAATGTACAAGCAGTACAAGTAAGATATTTGTATTGATAAAATCAAATATAACCTTTAAATTTGAGTATTTATTGAACAGGTTATGTTTTTGTTTGTGAATAAACATCGACTACAACTAACTGAGCAACTAACCAAACTGGTTTGAAACTATAATATGATTCGATAACAACAATATACTACGGCGCATGCGTGGTATATCAAACTAGTCTTTTGCTCTTCTTAACAAGCCGAGCAGAACAAAATGGCGAAAAGTTATTTTTTTCAAATGACCTTGTTTAATTTCTAGAATTCACAAACTGTAGTATTTCCAAGCGTGATTCATTAAATATCCGAGCCCGTGTGGGACCAAATGTTGGATGTGTTTTGTAAATACGAATTAAAATAATAATTTTACTATTACGCTCGAGGGACCACTGCTTTAATGACAAAGCAGACAAACATGTTTGATATTCATCTAAGCTACAGAAATTAATTAATTGTATATTTTAAGGTACTCACAGCGTCCAATGTTCCGTGGAAAGCGTTGTCGCACTTGATTGTTCTCGGCCGAGACTCACAACAATATATACATTATAAAAAGCACAGTTCACACAAAATGCTATAGTTCAATATTAATAGCACATATATAATACAATAATTAATACTTTCACAAAGATGAATATATTTACAGAGATTTAACTAAAAAACGGTCAACTGACGTAGTATAAAACAAAGTAGAAAGAAAGAAATAAATAAAGCGAAACTTCACTGAATGAAAAAGGATGCGGCGTTAATAGCGAGGATTAATTGCGTAGTCAGCATACAGCGTGTTCTCTCTAAAAGATCTTGCGTAAGAATAACCGCGTGGTTCCTGTTTTTGGCTAATGCTCCAATTCTACGAGTCGTGGTTTGTCGCTGTAGGCCAACGACCAATCCTATAATATTTGTTCTTCCATTGTTTGGTGCATAGGTACAGAACACTAACAATGATCTATTTTAAGAAAAATAATTCGACCACGCAGCTGAACCGCTGACGTGAGTTGAGCAAATTTCCAAAATTAAGTTTAGGGTTTCAACCGACAATTTGGAAAATAGGTCTATCCACGACGTTGCTGAATAGGTGGAAAATGGTTTGCACGTCATTCCGCATATTGGGAGTACAGTATCTTCAATACACAGAGCATTGCGTGCTTCGCACGCCATTCCCCATATCGGGAGTATCTTCAATACACAAAGCATTGCGTGCTTCGCACGCCAACCCCCGTACTGGGAGTATCTTCAACGAACAAAGCATTGCGTGCTTCGCACGCCAACCCCACGGTGGAATCCGCCGCATGGCTTTGAACCGGGTACTTCTATGGTGTTTTACGTTTTGATCGATTTTGGAGGAACCAAGCGAGCTATAAGGTCGCGTAAAAAAACAAAATGTGCAGAATAACATCCTACATTTATATTTGTAGAAAAAACTCAAAAACAAATTCATTCTCGTAGGAAAAATCTAAAATAAATAGTTACTTCCGTTCAAAAAACCGTAATAGCCCATGTTACGGCTTCACTCAGGGGATGTCTACTGACGTATTTTGTTTCTAGATTATTACTTACGCGACGGTTCTTTCACAGTTAAATTAAATATTACGCCATTGATAAACGTTGAAGTTCCCAGAACGGCGTAATTACATATTCGTCTCATCAAATTATATTGCTCCACATGTAGGTTTCTTGTTTAATCCAGTTTGCGGTGACTTCAAACGTGCTCAAAAACGTAATTGGTATATTAACAAATTGGTTTGATGAGGGAACGTTCATTGATTTTACAGGGAATCGGGTTGTTGATGTATTTTACATAATCTAATTCTTGTAATGGAGTTAAAACAACGTTCTCGGCGTGTGAAGAGGGCAGGGAGTAAACGTGGAGGGAGGGCGACGTTTAGTAAAGATTTCAGGGGCGCATTCGTGTGAAGGTAGCATGTTTGATTTGGTTTATTTGAACTGCTGTCCACTTTTTGAAATAAAAAATACGTTTACGGCAGCTTTATATTACAAAAAATCATTTCATACAAATGTAGGTTCAGAAATGTTTCGTTTCCATTTTTTTTTTACAAAATACTTACCGGTAATATCTTTGGATTTAGGAAATAGTACCAGGAGACCGAGCTAAAGCTCGATTATAAGCAGGGCTATGATTTCAATAATAAATATTGGATTATTGAGTTTTGAGGTTAGGCCTATAACATTAAACAACTAAATAAATTGTATATACAACATTAGGCTTACCTGTAATAAAAATACAGTTTAAAGGATTAACCATAATCCCAACGCTATGCCTCAGAAATAAGTCAGGCCTAAATTAAAGTTTAATATTTCAATATCGATTTAGGCCTAGGGCCTAGTTCGCTCATGTCAATAACTATTATTGCAAATTTCCGTGAACATCGTTTAGGTTAGGCCTATAACATTAAACAACTAAATAAAGGGTATGTTTATTTAGCAGAAGTATTCGTTGCCATGGTAGCTATAAATAGATACACCTCTAATAAAATACAGTTTAAAAGAAAACAGATGATTATTGTAATGACATTGAAAACATTTGCATCAGCTGTGCTTTGTATTGTTTAAAATGGACAAATTTCACGTTTTAATTTAATAAAAAGACGTAAAAAACGAATTTTCCCAGACTGGTGACTATTTCCAATCGATTTCTCGTGGCCAAAAGCCCCATATAAAATCGAAAAATCAAAAATGCTTAGACGGAGATTCCAGATCCATTTAGCAGACAGACGATTATCTCTCGCTTTAGAAGATAAGATATTGAACGCAAATTTTGGATGCATATTTGTTATCTTATCTTTTACCCAAGCACATGAACCAAAATGATTTTTAATATGTTTTAAAAATGGCGGCCGTTTGAAACTTGAGGAATGCATGTGGAATGAACTTTGAGGGATGTCAAACCTACAAGGTTGGAGCTTTTTCCGTAATTTCTTTGTAAAATGGCATTTATCAATGAATATATTATACTTTTGCACTCTTACAGGACACTTTCCCACCACTTTCGTACAAGTTCTCGTCACAAACAAAATACGTTTGAGTCGACATTTGAGGCGATATAATCATAATAACAATAAAATATACCGCATGTAATACTAATAAAATATACCGGATATAATAATAATAAAATATAAAGACGAAAAACGCAATAATTCGACTTCCTACGGACGTATAACGTTATATAAACTAACTCAACTAAAGCGAGAAACAAAACATTTTTCCGTCGACATAGCGACATAATAGTAATAATAAAATAAAATAATATACTGAGGCCAAATACACAATAATTTGACTTTCTACGAACGAGATAAGAACTGGAGAGAGCTCACGAAGGTAGACCGCGTGGGGAACAAATAATAAAGTATTCCAATGCAAAGAAACGCTTTTTTCGAAAATTACCGATTTTCGCGAGCGTATATCTCATTAACGGTTACAGATATCAAAAATACTATAGGCACATAAAATGTAGAGAATTTTGTCAGCTTTAATTTTGTATACGTATATATTTTTTTATAACCAACCCCTACTGAGATATAGGCAAAATATCAAAATGTGGTACCTTTAACCCCACCTCCCCCCTCTTCCGCCACCCCTAGGGTCAAGGACTTTTAGTATGTTATACTACTAGGTACCCCAAACAATGTACCATAGTTTGTCTTTCCGCTTATTGACTTTCCTTCTAGACCCCCCCCCCCCCCTTTTGGGCATTCGTTGACTAGGCTAGGGGGAGAAAGTAAAAACTATTATGTTTGTCATTGAAAAGGTTACTAATACCTTTCAGAGGAATGAATTTCATATTATTTACTAAAACTATAAGAATATTTAAAAAAAAAATTGTTTTAGGTCAATTTTTGTGTTGTTGGCAATTACCAAGAAATTACGTTTTCCGTTTTTTTTTCTACATCTTGGTCATCCTTTAAGCTACAGAAACGACAAAAAAATATTTAGTTTTTCATTTAAAAAATTGAAAACATTTTCTCTTGTATATTTTTTTTAAAGTTAGCGGTATTCAAGACATTCCAGGATAACAATTTTTAACTGAAGCCATTTTGAAAGTTATAAACATACATTCTTGGTGTTTGGTGAACTGGTAAATCGTAACATACAAAATGCTTGTTCCTATTTCTGGAGTTACAGTGAGTTTTTGTAAAAAAAAACAAGATGGCGGATTGCGGCTAAGCCGAATTCGAAAAAAGTTAATGTAAATTCTTAATTTATGTTTATGTACACTATCCTGTATAACCTGCTGAAGTTGTGTGACATCCTGTATACGTACAAATTGTAATAACTCCCTGACAGGTGTCGGGGGGACCATGATCGGTGTTCATTAACCACTCCCGACCTTAGGTCTCGCCGTAAGAGTCACTGCAATAGCTCATCTTTCCTACTCAAACCTATTTACAAAGTTTAATTGTGTGTATTTTGTTTGTGTTGCAGGTAAGACAACTCGCTCTGCTGTTCGATGTGGGAACTGTTTTAAAGTTGCCGTGAAGGTATCGTAGATTAAGTAACAGATTAATTATGCCACTGTTATAGACGTACTTTTAATTATAAGTTAAATGTTAACTGTAATCATAAACTATATTACTATTTACACCATTAACCCTACAGGAGTCACGTCAAAAATAGTTACGTAAGGCGTCGCGCGCGGTGGATTATTGTGTAAAATGTTATTTAACGTGTATTTTGTTACACAAAACAAGTTTTACAGTGTATTTCATTAATATGTTTTGCATTTTGTGTTGTTTTATAAGCGTTAGTTAAAAATATTGTTCTAAAATATACGAAGATGTACGAATGTTTCCGAAGCTAAACGAAGTTCAATAATTCCACCACGCAGCTGAACCGCTGACGTGAGTTGAGCAAATATCCAAAATTGAGTTTATAGGCCTATGTTTTAGGGTTTCAACCAACAATTAATTTGGGAAATAGATCTATTCACGACGGTGCTGAATGACTGCAAAATGGTTCGCACGCCATTCCGCATATTGGGGCATATTGGCAGTATTTTCAATACACAGTGCATTGCGTGCTTCGAACGCCATTCCGCATATTGGAAGTATCTTCAATACACAAAGCATTGCGTGCTTCGCACGCCATTACAAATATTAGGAGTATTTTCAATACATAATGCATTGCGTGCTTCGCTCGCCATTCCGCATATTGGCAGTATCTTCAATACATAAGGTATTGCGTGCTTGTATTTTCAATACACAATGCCAACCCAACGGTAAAATCAAAACGTAAAATACCATAAAAGTACCCGGTTCAAAGACATGTGGTGGATTCTACCGTGGACGTGCGAAGCACGTAATGGTTTGTGTATTGAAGATACTCCCAATATGCGGAGTGGCGTGCGAAGCACCCAATGCATTGTTAATTGGAAATACTCCCAATATGCGGAATGGCGTGCGAAGCACGCAATGCTTTGTGTATTGAAGATATTCCCAATATGCGGAATGGCGTGCAAAGCATTTTGCAGCTATTCAGCACAGTCGTGAATAGACCTATTTCCCAAATTGTTGGTTTGAAACCCTAATACATAGGCCTATAAACTTAATTTTGGAAATTTGCTCAACTCACGTCAGCGGTTCAGCTGCTTGGTCGAATTATTTGTTATTTTGTTACTAATTTAACTATGTAACACTTTTGTCAACTGGTATTTTTTCATAAATCAAATCTGTTTAATATTTGCATATATTTAAATTTTATAAATTTAGCTATGAAAATATATAAGTGATTCTAAATTTTGCTGTGGTAATGAATGTAAATGCATTCAACCCACTTATGCTGATTCAGTATAGGCCATGCCTAGAACTTTGATGCCAAGTTTTTGATTAAAATCAGCTGTTTTATGGCAGGGGATCATAAAACATTTCGGCGTCATGTTCTATCGGACTAACGTATTTTTATCATTTTCGGCCCTTAAAATCAATATTTTGCAAAATTCTTTATTAGATTCTTAGATAGTGGTACCCTGAAAATGTCTATATTATACAGATTCAGTGATTTGTATTGAAGCATTTTACAAAATTTTAAACACAAATTTGATTAGTTTAACAACGCCCAAGATATTTTACTTTTAATGACTGATGTCTTCATACTTACCATTAGTCGTATAATCAAATTACATAAATTATCCTTTAAAATTTAGTTATTTGCAATTAGTAAATTACTTTCTGTTTAAAGTGTTTCAATTTTCTCCTCTACTAACTATATTAATAGGCTACTAGTTAAGCCTCCGTGAAAAACACAAGGCTGATTAATTAGATACACATCAGAAATAAATAATTTAAAAAACAAACTATTTAAAAACAACATTAAGGCCTACCTAAATATGCTGACGGGGATTTTTAACTCGGTAATTGTGTACAATAATAAGGATTACAAAACTGTAGGCCTATTTTGTTAAATATTTGCATTTACATATATTTTAAAAAAATATAAAAATACTACCTTTTAATATCTTTTTATTGCTTATTGATAGATCAAATGATTTATAAGTTATTAATATCATAGTGAAGAAATTAATAATCGAATATGTTTATATGTTATACAAAGATGTAAGAATGTTTCCGAAGTTAAACGAATAGGAGAGATCTTCTTTAAATTTGTAGAAAGAAATATATTGGTGATAAAAGGTTGTATTTAAATACAGTTTATAACCTCAAAGGAAATATTATAATGTATATAAGTTTTAAACTAAGAGGGTCACTGACGGGAAATAAAAGGTATTGTACTTTATTATATATATTAGTGACCTGGATACTGGAAAAATGAATTCAGTATATTATAGCATTACTTAGTTCTTAACTCATATTTAAAAAAAATCAACTTCACAAGAAATTATAACGATTGAAGTTGTAAACATAACCCCAAACTATAAGCTACACTGGGTTTACAGATGATGGGTGAAATCATCTGTTATAATAACGTTCGTACACTCGCTTTTATAGGAGTTGATTTAAATTATTTATTTACTTTTATCGAACGCACTACAAGGAAGTGCTTGCTCACGAAAATCTTATAAAACAAAATGTTTAAACTCTTGAAACATTGTTTAATATCTTGAAAGATTTACGGCCGTCAGTCCCGACAAGTCAAACTTTATTAGCTATAACTCGGAAACAAGCTTTAAAGTTTTTAATTAAACTAAACTAAATAACTTCTCCGGCAGAGTGGATTGCATCAATTTTTAATAATTACTCTAATTATTTCATTTAATCTGATTGCATTTGCTTAGCGTTGTTGATACAAAACGCAAACTGTAAATTACTTAATTACAAATAGTATTGCTGAAAATTTAATATCCCGGGTGTATTTATAAATATTATTACATGTGTAAATAAATATAAAAATATTATCGTTTAGTAAAATTGCTAATATTATCTTTATTTCATATTGATTAATCAAATGATTTAGAAGTTATTAATATTATCATAAATAAATTAATAATGAAATATGTTTATGTTATACGAAGGTGTACGAATGTTTTCGAATAGGTATCTCCTCTTTAAATTTGTATAAATGAATATATTGATGATACAAAGTTGTATTTGTATTCCTTTTATAAACTCTAAGCAAAACTTATGAAGTACTATTATAGCCTACATTAGTTCTATAACTCATATTTTTTTCAAATCAACTTCTCAAGACATTATTATTGATTGAAGTTGTAAACATAACCCCAAAGTAAAATAAGCTAGGTTTTGTATTACAGGTTATGGGTATAATCAACTGTTATGTTATAATATATTATACTAGAGGCCTCCGCATTTTTTTCATTCATTCACTTAAAATAACAAGTTCCAAATTCAGTTCTCTAGCTTTAAGGAAAGTATAACAATCAACATTTTTATAGGGGTTGTTACTACGTTTTCACCCCTTAGCAACAAGCGACAAATGCAAATCTTTTTTGCTTTTTCTATGTATTTTTAAAAAAATAAATGTATAAAATTTCAGCTCTCTGTCTTTAAGGAAACTATAACAATAAATTTGTATTGTTTACGGGTTGTTTCAAACCTTAAATCAAAATTAGTTCTAGCCTGTGTCACTCAGGGATAGTGTAGCTTTTTATCAGTAAAACTATTTTTTCAATCGGTTCAGTAGTTCCAGAGATTACTCCCTACCTACAAACAAACAAATTTTACCTTTTTAAAATATTATCAGTATAGATTATATTGTTACTCACGTACGTAAGAACACTCGCATTTATAGGTTGGTAGCTTGAAAACCAATGGTTTTATAAATTTTACACAAAGTGCCATGCTGTTTTACACGAAAATAAGAAACATTGGGTGTATTTTGTTGAAAATCTTTATGCTTGTAAATGTTAACATTCAATCAAGTTGATTATTGTTGAACAAATAAAAGTCATTAACTTATTTAAATTCTAGAATAACTTTGTTATTTCGGCTTTTGAAATACACTTTACGAAGCACCGAATGTAAAACTTGTAAGAATTTTAAAGAGGTAGGGGGAAGTAATCTTCCTGCAAACACCACTTTCCAGCGTATTTATAAAAGGGCTATGTATTCAGTACGTTTCCAAAACGAAGGGTAGGCCTAGTCGAAGGGGTTGGGGGGTGAAGTAGGCGTAATTATAGCTCTAAAAGTCAATTGCTTTCTATCAGCGTCCTACTAAAATACCCACCAAATGGCAACAGCACTGCCGACCTAATTACAACCCCGCTCAAAGGGCTTATATTGTTCTATGAAGTTACGTTATATCTTAATTTTAAGAGTGAAACTTCGTTAGTAAAGGATTTTCCTTTTGATTATAACCAACAGTTAAGTTGTAAATGGGATAGCAATCAACGAACGGGTCTAGTTTTAAAAACAAATGGGGTTCCTAGGCTTTATTGTGGCAGGCGCAAGGGTGAACCGAGTTCATGAACGCCATTGCTATCAGTCACACAGGCGATAGTTGGAACGTATGAGAATAGTAAATACAATTGTTGTAAATGTAAATAATTAGTTTAAAGACAAGATTTATTATCACGAAACAAGATGTTCCGGGCGAAATAATTGCAAATTGGTTACATAGCTAACGTTAAAACAGAGATCGAAACAGGTACGACCAAGCCCAATAATTCGAATCGCGGCATGCGTTGTAATTTCACAATTAATCAACTTCTATAAAAGCGAGTGTACGTACATACATACGTGCGTGAGTAACAATATAATATAACAGCTTATTTCACCCATCATCTGTAATACTTAAACAAAACCTAGCATAGATTGTACTTTTGGGTTATGTTACAACTTCAATAATCAATCTTGTGAAGTTGATTTTCTTAAAATATGAGTTAAAGAACTAATGTAGGCTGTAATACTTTATAAGATCTGCTTTGAGGTTATAAAATGAACATAAATACATCCTTTTATTATCAATATATCCATTTATACAAGTTTAACGAAAAGATACCGAGTCGTTTAGGGCCTATATTCGGAAACATTCGTACATCTTCGTATAACACATATTTCATTATTAATTTCTTAATTATAATATTAACTAGGGGCTCTGCCCCTGGACGCTCCACGTCCCAACCCCGCTTTGGCCTTCGGCCTCAAATGGCTGCTTCGCTTCGCTCGCAGTTGGAAAATTTTACCTAATCTAAAAAAAACTGGTAGTTGTGAAGAATTATAATAAAACTTGATTCTAATAATTAGCCCAATTGGTGTTTTGGTTAGTTAGCATTTTTCGTTTATTTTTGTTTGTGTTTGTTTTTAGTTTGTCAATGTAACCTCAAAAAGGTAATATTCTTCAAATTTTCTAAGTAATGTTGCTATGGTAATGAAAGTAAACAAACATGATATGTTGCTAAGTTTTTTATAAGAACAGCTGTTTTTGTGCCCCTGATAAAATCAATAGAACGTATGTTATGTTTTATTTATAATAATTGGTGTTTTAGTTCATTGTAGGCCTAACCTAAAATTATATTCAGTTTTTGATCCAAATCAGTTGTTGATCAAAAT
>JAGFPH010001872.1:66624-87782 GCA_018207615.1 Philaenus spumarius
ATCTGTACATAATGAAATCTTATTTAATATTCAAAGTCGGTCGTGTAAAGGATAATGTACGTCCATCCCGGATCGTGTTCCTTACGCAAATTCTCAACATGTAATCAAAGGAAATTTAGTTATGGATATCCTTCTAGGTAAAATGATAAGCAAAGGGATTTGGAGAGTTTATTTCTATACTCTCGTGGCATTCCTACTGGCGGAGTCTCATTTCGATAATGGACTAAAGCAAATACTTCAAAAGAAATATGGAGCGTCAAATATTGATTTACAGTAAGACTTGCAAACGGATAGACGTACTTGTGAGGTTGAAATACGTAATGAAAGTATCTTAACTTATTTATAAGTTGAGTGTTAAAGAGAATTGTAACAATCAGTAATAGTTTTTATAGGGGCAGTTACCCTTTTTTCAAAATGAGTTCCCCTTGAATGTGCTATTAATGATTTTCCACTATCTGGTAGGTTTAAGTTTGGGATATTGGTTTGTTTGTTTGGGGGCGGGGGGACTACTACTTTACAACCAGTATTGGTCCTGGCATAAACATTTTGTTATATTAATTTTTTTTAATCATTTTATTTTCTCACTATACTATAGTATAGAGAAAGAATAGTGATCGCAAAAAAAATTGACGTTGAGATTTTTGTGGAAATATCCGTTTTGGGACCCCCTGAGTCCAAAAAAGTGGTTTTTACAAAATTTATGTCTGTATGTCTGTATGTATGTCTGTATGTACCTGTAAAAAGCTCGAGCGAAAACTAATAGATCGATTTCAAACAAATTTGCACCAGATATGTCAAGTAGGCCTGTATGGATGCAAGAAAAACGGTTTTAAAAATTTTTAAAAAAACAACCCCTTTTTTCGCAAAAAAATCCCAAAAAACAGTTATTATTTTTTTATAAAAAAACCGCTCTAACGATAAAATTTGACTTATTTGTAGCCTTTAATGTACCCTACGATATGCAAAAAACCGCATCTTTCTAAAAATTCTCGTTTAGCTAATAATAATAATAATAACTGATTTTTTGGGGTTTTTTGGCGAAATGGCGAAAACTATTCAATCGATTTCAAACAAATTTGTACCAGACATGTCAAGTAGGCCTGTATAGATGCACGAAAAACGGGTTTGAAATTTTTTTGAAAAACAACCCCCTTTTTGCAAAAAAACCCCAAAACACAGTTATTATTTTTTTATAAAAAAACCGCTCTAACGATTTTGATCAAATTTGGCTTATTTGTAGCCTTTAATGTACCCTACCATATGCAAAAAACCGCTTCTTTCTAAAAATTCTCGTTTCGGTAATAATAGTAATAATAATAACTGATTTTCGGTTGTTTTTTTGGCGAAATGGCGAAAACTATTCGATCGATTACAAACAAATTTGCACCAGACATGTCAAGTAGGTCTGTATAGATGCACGAAAAACGGTTTTGAAAAATTTTGAAAAACAACCCCCTTTTTCTTTAAAAAAAACCCATAAAAAACAGTTATTATTTTTTTGTAAAAAAACCGCTATAACGATTTTGTTAAAATTTGGCTTATTTGTAGCCTTTTTTGGCGTGCAATGCACTGTCAATCGCACATGTGCGACTTAGCAGTGAACGTGTTAATAATTTACATATGTTTGTGAGAAAGTATGTACCAGTTTCTGGTACCGTTTATTTCAAAATGTCTTTATGATGCACCTAAATACTATAACCGTTTTCCAGCCGGTGTGAAGGAGGCAGGGTCTCTTTAATTGGTTAGGACTTGTCTCTTAAGTAGGCCTACTGATAATTTGTATGATAATTGCATGTATAAATTGTATTATTTGTAATTATATTTAAGATCTAACTTGTATAGTCTAAACTAATATTATCAAGAGGTAAAATTTGTTTGTTTGTATGTAGGGGGTAATCTCAGGAACTACGGACCTGTTGAAATAATAGTTTTACTATTAGAAATTTTCACTATCCCTAAGTAACATATTCTATAATTAATTTTGATAAAAACATTTTGTATTTCAATATTTATAAATTTAGTGGGTAAAATTCTTAGGTTATTCCTAGACTGATGAACCAACACGTGTATTTACATTTATTACCATAGCAGCCGATTGAATAAAATAACAGATAAAACAGCTGTTTGTTTTAATATTTCCATTAACACCTGATTTCAAACTTTGAAGCAATTATTTGTATTTCTAACTTTTAGGTTAGGTTTTTTTATTAAAGTGTAGAACTGAGACTTAATGGTTCTTTTAACCTTTATTATAACTGCTGTTATAAAATATACGAAATAATTTGATTTGAATATTTAACATTATTTACCATCTTAGCTTTGGGGTTATTATTATTAATCCTGCATCTTTATTATAAAGAAAACATAGGCCTAATATGGATTACGTGTATAGAAGGTTCCAACGGAGTTGGCGTGCGGAGCATGCAGGGATTTCGCCTAGTTAAGTATAATTTCCTTTTTATTGCAGCTGCTGTAAATGTTCCCTTTCGTTTTTGACAAATTGTATAACATTTTCATTGATGGTCCTCCACAACATGCTTTCCGTTTGGTGTACTTAATTTTATTTTTCACTTTTATCCTGTTTATATTTATCTATTATTTTTGTATACATTTTAAATCCCTTTTAATCTTTGTAGTTGTGAAATATGACAAATTTTAAAACATTATTCTAGTTGTATCGGAAACATTTCCTTATCTAGCCCGATCAAATTAATTATATCATGATGCTTCTTCTATGAAATAAGCAGATAATTTTATAACCTTGTGGGGCAGATATTGCTATCAATTGGTTAAAACTTTGAAATGTTTCCAAAGATTGCAAAATTAATTTAAAATTATCTAGCATAAATTCAAAAAAGTCTCCCCCCCCCCCCCCCTAACTTTAGAACAAGCCGAAATAAATAAATGAGCTTCGGGATATCTTTATATGACAAAGGGAGATTAATTTTGGTCTAACCGACCATTTCACCTTTTACCCCAAAATGTGGGGTTGAGAGGGTAATTCAAAAATATTAAATACAAACCCCCATCAAGTAATACCTCATTTTAAAGGGCTTGATAAATAAAGAAGAACGGCACAAATTACAGGTGTCTATCTTAACCCTCAAACGGAAGCCAGTCAAAGTTGAAAACATCTTACTGACACAGATTTTTAATTAGGTACGTTACAATACGTTTTATTGGTAATAAAGCTAAAGACTTATCTTAACTCTAAATTTAAATTAAATGCTCAAAATCACTGCATGATATTATCACTGGATTGTTATCAGTAGTTGCGCTTTCAACGTAGAAGACTATTACTTGATGTATCTAGAAACTGTAAGTTTATTCGTCCCTTTTAAGCTTATGCCAAACTTTATAAATATTTGTTTAGTACTAAATTTTGAATAACCCTCTGATTTTATTAAATAACATGCAAAGAACCGTAATTCCTTTCCATAGTGTTTGTAACGTAATTCAAGTTGTGTTAACATAAGATATTTAAAATTTGACTGGCCGCCATTTTCGATAGGGTTAAGATAGAGACCGCTAATTTGTGCCATTCTTCTTCATTTATCAAGCCCTTTAAAAAAATTTGGAAAACGGTTGACCCTAAAGGCCATCCCTGTAACTTCCTGCTCTCTTTTTTCATTTTTTTTAGACTGAAACTGTAAATTTGTCTATACAGTACTGTGATAGCCTACTTACCAAATAATATGTGTATTATATGTTAGTCTAAGTTAGGCCTCATTTTCAGCGTTTTTGGAAACATATTTTGTGTTTTCCTGATCTAGGTTAAATTGCTAAAGTTTGCTATTAGCCTCCTAACCATATTGTAGTTTCTAGAAGACATTTTTTTTCCTTCTTACTAAATAATTTGTGTATAATATTTTTTGTATATTTAGAACAAAATTAGGCTTAATTTTATGTCTTTTTGTAAATATTTTTTGTTTTTTTGTCAACATGGCTAAAATTTAGAATACGCCTCCGTACCATATCTTCGAGCTCAAAAGTATGATGAAAGTTTGATAAACACTATTTTTGGAAATTTTGAACTGCCATAACTTTTGAATGAATCAACCGATTTTTATGCGATTTGCGGCAATCGATGCAGTTTTTTGAGTCCATTGAAAGAATTGACAGCAAAAATTTTTCTGATGAACAATTTCGGAGAAATTGAGAAAAAACACTTTTTTTATATTTTCTTTCGTTCACGATATCTCACGAACGAATTAACCGATTTTGACCGGACTGGTAGTGATCGACGTCGCTTTTCAAGGTTAAAAGCTGATTAGATTTTGGAATTGATCGATAAAGCCGTTTAAAAGTTATTCCAAAAAAAACCTGATTTGAAAAAAAAATTATTTCTTAGTTTTTTCGAAATTTCTCAGAACCTACCGGTCCGAATTAGTTGAAATTTTTAGGAAATCTAAGTTTGATGGAACTCTTTAGAACGCCGTTTGGTAGGATCCAATCGGTTAAGCCGTTCAAAAATTATAAGCGGGTCACATACTTACATACACAGACACATACATACAGACAGGGTGACACCCTCTCGGGAGTGGTCAGGGAAGATTCCTAGGACCTCAAAACGTCGAGATCTGATGAATACTCGATTTTCGAAAAACGGGGTGAAACCAATAACTTCCCGATTTTAGAAAATTTTCAATTTTCTTAGCGGGAAGTTAAAAAGGTATCACTTGATGGGGTTTTTATTTAAGAATATCAAATTACCCTCTCAAACCCCCCATTTTGGGGTGAGGGGTTAAATGGTCGGTTACACTAAAATGCATCTCCTTTTGTCATATACAGATACCACGAAGCTCATTTATTTATTTATACTTGTTCCAAAGTTAAAGAGGGTAGGACTTTTTGTACACCCTGTATATATAAGCGGTATTGACTGCATTACTGATATATAATCAGCGTGGAGCAAAGGCTTACTGTTTTATAAGTCAAACCTCAGGTGTTACATAGTATATTGTTTCCTTTAAGTTGGTAATATCGAAATTTGTTTGAAATGTTGATTATTAAAATATTAATTACAACGCATTTCCTGTCTATATCGATCTCTGCCTTACAATAATAGCTATGTATAGGTCACCTTTCAATCGCTATTACCGTACAAATATCGGAGAATGCAATAATCTGTTTGCATTGGTTCGCCATGGGTCTGGGCCGGGGTTGTTGAGCGAAGCGAGCATGGGAGCACTTGGTAAATATATAAATCAGTAAACTATAAGTAAAATTGTATATTCTAGAAAACTTCGTATGCGTGAAATAGTAGGAAAACAAATCCATCGCGATGGCTTTTGTACAGGTTAGTTGGTGGAGTGCATACATTAGGGACAAAGCTAAATTACCTTACTACAAAAAGCTCTTTATGTTCACCCAACAATAATCTGAAGCAGGGTTAAAAGCAATGTTTGTTGTTAGGGGTTGTAAGCAAATACGTCAGCCGAATGATTCCAAGCAAATGCTTAAAGTAATGTAAGAGGTGAATAAATATTATTTAGATAAATAAATGAAGTTTGTATTGATCAGGACAACATAGATAAGATCTCATTTAGAAATAATATTTTATCTATAGGCCTACAAATAAAAATCTAAATGCTCGTTTGTTCAAAATCTTAAATCTCCGACAGTTCTTCATCGATTGCTTTGAAATTTGCACATGTGAGTTTAGGCTACATACTTTATGACACTGCCCCATCTGTTGGATGTAAAAATAATTAGACCACTCAGCTGAACCAATGACGTGAAATGATCAAATTTAAAAAATTAAGTTTATAGGCCTATGTTTTAGGGTTTCAACCAACAATTTGGGATATAGGTCTATTCACGACGGTGCTGAATAGCTGTAAAATGGTTCGCACGCCAACCAACGTATTTGGGAGTACCTTCAACACAAAAAGCATTTCGTGCTTCGCACGCCAACCCCCATATTGGGAGTATCTTCAATACACAACCCCACGGTAGAATCCACCACATGGCTTTGAACCGGGTACTTTTAGGGCATTTTACGTTTTGATCGATTTTGGGGGAACCAAGCGAGCTATAAGGTCGCGTACAAAAACAAAATGTGCAGATTGACATCTTACACTTATATTTTTAGAAAAGACTCGAAAAAAAACATTCTTGTAGGAAAAATCTAAAAATATAACGTCTTCTGTCCTTTATGTATGCTGTGTCTTTCTTGCCTTTAATTAGTGTCTTCATCTCACTTGGGTGTCGGCTCTTGGGTGAAAAAAAAGTATAATAATAATAACAGAAGAAAAAAACAACTAGCTAGCGGTGGAAACATATTGCGTTTCTTGTAAATAAAAGAACAACGGGTCGAACGTACTGTTAAGTGTAATTGTTGCAATGTAGTTAAAAAAAAAAACAATAATGTAATCACGCAGCTAAACCGCTGACGTTAGTTGCGCGAATTTCCAAAATTACGTTCACATGTTTTAGAGTTTCGACCGACAATTTGGGAAATTGGTCTACTCAAGAAGGCGCTGAATAGCTGGCTGTGTGTTCGAAATATATTACCAGAATTTGTTGTACCCAAGCCTCCAGCTTCGACTCACGCGCAGCTTCGTTCCACTAGCAGCGGAAACACTTTGCGAGTTTGCACCTCGACCTTGGGGCCTCTGGTTATGGGCTGTTTCGCTTCGCTCGCAGCGTGTCGAATCAGAAGGTGTCCCCCCTACGTGGATTTGAACCGGGTACTTTTATGGTATTTTACGTTTTGATCGATTTTTTTGGGGAACCGAATAAGCTGTAAGATCGTGCGAAAAAACAAAAAAACAACGTGCAGAATAATGACATATATTTATACTGTTTAGATAAAATTCAAAAACAAAAGTTCATTCTAGTACGAAAAGTATCAAAAATAGCCCGTCTTGTTCCCTCAAAATCGATCATAACTTAAACTACCATAAAGTACCCGCTTCAAACCCAAGGTCGAGGTGCAAACTCGCAAAGCGATATTTTCCACCGCGAGCGGAACGAAGCAGCGCATGGGCGGGGCTGGAGACCGAGGTGCAAACAAATTCTACCAATATATTTCGTACACGCAGGCAGCAATTCAGCGCCTTCCTGAGCGGACCAATTTCCCAAATAGTTGTTTGAAACCATACAACATAATATAAAAACGTAAACTACCATAAAAGTACCCGGTTCAAAGCCATGTGGTGGATTTTACCGTGGGGTTGGCGTGCGAAGCACGCAATGTATTGTGTATTGAAGAAACTCCCAATAAGAGGGTTGGCGTGCGAAGCACGCAATGTTTTGTGTGTTGCAGATACTCCCGATATTCGGAATAGCGTACGAAGAGATGCACTGTGTATTGAAGATACTCCCAAAACGGAGGTTGGCGTGCGAAGCACGTAATGCTTCGTGTATAGAAGATACTGCCAATATGCGGAATGGCGTGCGAAGCACGCAATGCATTGTGTATTGAAGATACTTCCAATACGGGGGTTGGCGTGCGAAGCACGCAATGTTTTGTGTGTTGAAGATACTCCCAATATTCGAAATGGCGTACGAAGAGATGCACTGTGTATTGAAGATACTCCCAATATGGGGGTTGGCGTGCGAAGCACGCAATGCATTGTGTATTGAACATACTCCCAATATTCGGAATGGCGTGCGAAGCACGCAATGCATTGTGTATTGAAGATACTCCCAATACGGGGGTTGGCGTGCGAAGACCCAATAGGGGGTCTATACCTATTTCTCAAATGGTTGGTTGCAACCATAAAACATAAGCCTACAAACTTAATGTTGGAAATTCGCTCAACTCACGTCAGCGGTTCAGCCGAGAGATCGAATTATGTATTTTTACTTACGTCAGCAGGGATGCGGATAGTTATAGAAGAAATTAAACTCGAAAATTATTCGAAAAGATTGTTCGGATGAAACTTAATATTTACTGAATATTCAGATCTACTGAATAACTAAAGTTCAGAAGGGTACTGCATTGCGTTGGTACGAAGAGTGGCGGTGCACTTGAAAGTAGAGTTATTCTGATCTGATACAGCATCTCAAACACCTCTGCCATATTAATATTACAGAGCACTTTGTGTAGTGAATAAAATTAAGCTTTATGAGTGAGGGGACATGTAATGTGTGTTTTGTAATTAAATATGAATTCAATATCCCCTAATCGTCTACTGACTATTTCTGAAAACATTTTCGTCTCCAACGGGATTGGAATAGCTTCACGGCCGATATAACTTCTTTCTCGAGAATTCCCACTTCTTCGCTAGTAAAGCGCACTTTGTAATTTTAGTTACCAGAAACAAGGTAGGAGTAATTAGCTTTATTTACTTTAAAACAACTATAACATCGCACCCGACTCGGTTTAGTTGTTTAATATAAGCAAACAGAACAATTGTGTCAGGTAAAATATCTCTGTCCGTAATATTCCGGTTAAACAGCTGTGTTTGATCAGCTGTATAAACATGCTGACTCGTCGTGACTTTATACACTTGGACGCGACGTTGAAATGTAACTGAAATCAATTTAGTTTTTCCTCAAACGCGGTTTTTGATACTTTGAAAGTATCGAGTGTAAGGTTGTCTGTAAGAACCCTGGCAATTTATGTATTTCAAAATTACAATAACAATTTCTTAAAAGTTGATCATGAACATTTAACGCGTTCTTCAAATTTCTTCAGCATAAGGTCTAACAAGCTAATAAAAACGTTTTCTGTCACTAACTCGCATTATATAGGACAAGTTTTGTATGAAAATCTTCCGGGCAAGCTACGTCTGTTTAAAAATTATAAGTTATTTAATTTTAAAAGGCTTATTTTCAATTAGAAAGGGATGCAGCTGAGCCAGATACGTTGCTATAGGGGGGCAAGGGGGCGTTACCTCCCTCCGATAATCTTAAAATCCAAAAAGTTGGGATATTTGAGATTTTAAAAAAAGTTTGAATTTTTATTTTTGGATTAAATTGCACGTAAAACCCCTCAAAAACTCCAACTTTTGGTTTGGGTTTATTTTTTTTTTTTTTCTAAATTATTCCAACATTCACAAATAACAAGCACGTTATACTTCCCAATCCAAAAGTGTGTTGTGCACAGTTGTTGAAAAGATGCGATGCATGCATTGAAGAGCGTGGAAACCACTTTGAGCACCTTTTGAAATAAGATTGGACATAATTTTAGTAAGCTTATAATATCTTAAATGTTGTTTTTAATTTCTGAATTAGTAATATATATTTATTCCACCTTGTTCGGTATTATTTCATTGGATGCATATTTGTCAACTGACTTATGGGCCACCCAGTATATATTTAATTTACGTATTATTTAAAGAAATAAATGGTTTAAAAAATATATGTCTTACTTTTGCTAGTAATAATAATTTAGCATAAAAACATCTCTATTGACTGGTGTGCTCATATATAACAGAATAATTCATTAACTTTTCCGAAAGTGACCTTCTTTGGTGCGCGATTGTGTTGCCAAGGAAATTCAATCAAGTACCGTAAAATCACTTTCGGCAAGAGTTATGAACGACACTTTTCATTACGATGCGAAAAACACAATAAGCTCGAGCGAAATAAAAACTAGCACATTTCTCATAATATAAACTTTTAATTAACAATTGTAACTTTTATTTTACAGACAAAATCTTCTCAACAAACGTATATTAGCTACAGAGTTAAACAATATAAAAACTTACAATTTAAAAGTTTAGACTGGTGTTTGTGGGGCAATATTGATTATTAGAAGTCTAACAATGTTTCTTTCGCTTAAAAGGTTTTTCGAAGTAAATTCAATAGTATTTATTATTATTATTAGCGAATTTCCATAGGAAAAATGAGCTATTGCAATGGCCCTTATGGTAAGACCCAAGGTCGGGATTAGCAAATGAGCACCGATCATAGTCCCCAGAACGCGTTTTGGGATGTCATTAAAAATCATATATATATGTATATATGAGTTCGCACTCTAGCGGCCGCATTTTAAGTCCGATTTGGTTGTCTACGTCGCTAGGTCGAGTTCGTCAGTCAAAAAATCCAACAATCGGAAGCACGTTTTTTGACCGGAAGTGACTATTTTATAGGGTTTTTCCTACGAGAATGAATTTGTTTTTTAGTTTTAGTTTTAGTTTTTTCCCCCAAATATAAATGTAGGATTTTATTCTGCACATTTTGTTTTTTTACGTGACCTTATAGCTCTCCTGGTTCCCCAAAATCGAACAAAACGTAAAATACCATAGAAGTATCCGGTTCAAAGCCATGTGGTGGATTCTGCAGTGGGGTTGGCGTGCGAAGCACGCAATGCATTGTGTGTTGAAAATTCTCCCAATATGCGGAATGGCGTGTGAACCATTTTACAGCTATTCAGCACCGTCGTGAATAGACCTATTTCCCAAATTGTTGGTTGAAACCCTAAAACATAGGCCTATAAACTTAATTTTGGAAATTTGCTCAACTCACGTCAGCGGTCCAGCTGCGTGGTCGAATTATTCTTGTTTTGTAAGGGTTTTTGAAGGATTTAGGTTTTAAAAGTGCAGCTGAGCATTTTCTTTTACTTAAAAATTTATACTGATAACTAAGCGCTGTATGAATTTATTTAAATCAGAAAGCCCAGTAAGTTGTCCGAGAATTGCCTCAGGAATATATTTCTTGACAGGACACTGTAAAGTTATTTAAGTTTAGGCGACTTTACCATGTAAGACTTGTTTTATTTTATGGTGTTTTCACCTTTAATATGGTCGTTTTGAATTGCAATGATTGCAAGTTTTTGGGGGCTCCACCAGATCCGATTTACGGATCAAATTTTAGCTTGGTATGTGATGTACTCCAAAGAACTAGGTAGGAAAACGTACAGAGACGTCTTCACAAAATGCTTAAATATATTCTGAAAATTTCTCAAAATAGTACCTACAATAATTATTCTTTACAATTTTTGAATAATTCTACATCTGGTACATTTAATGTTTACTCAATTTATAGTTTCAAAATGTCATAAAATCTTTTACATTTAACGTTTACATCCGTCTAAGGAGGGCTGTGATAGTTATTTAATCTCCAGCTCTCCCGAACTTTAATTTATGTATTTTGTTTTAATTATTGAATCTAGATTTATTCTAATTAAAAGTACGTAATAAAGTCATTAATTTAAACCCTGACACCTCTTAATCCAATTAATTAATTATTGTTTTAATTAATTCGGTGACTGATTCTAATTACTTATGAGGTGTTTTGGAACCCTCTTGCAGTTAATCCTAGTAAATCAGTCCCAATACAATTATTTGCAGTCAAATTAAATATTAAAGCTACTTACATAATATTTGGTTCTCTCCCACTCTCATACACTTCGCACTTGTATTTTGATGAATTTGTCCACTTGCGGACTTTTATTTATTTTCACTTTAACACTGCACTTGAACTGTTTGATAATTTTTATCAATCAATTTATTAATTTGAGGATTTTACTTCGGCTCGCATTAAAATGTCGAAGTATTGAAATCTTGGGAAAATTCTAAAAAATTTACCCCCACTTTCTATGACGTCTCTCGACGTTTTCGAAGTTTCTGAACACGTTACAGCAATGAAACATTTTGTGCTCGTGTGCCTCACAGACGTCGTAGAAAACTGGTGGTGCCAAAATATTCGTAATTTCATTGCGTGAAAAGCTTTTGAGCTTTCTAGCGTGACGGCAACGTGACGTGCGTGACAAAAACGTCGCATTTATGGGTATTTAAAAAAAACACGAGCCGCAGTCTCGAAAAAGTATTCTATCTTTTCACCTTGTTTATAGTTTAAATGATTATTGACATTCTCTAATGATTTATTGGTTAGATTTAATTATTCTGTTTGCTGACGGAAAAACGTTGAAATTTTAGACTAGAGCATTTTTAAAGTTGTGGTCTTGATGTTACTCCCTCGATAGTTTTTTAATGACAGTCCTCGCGTTCTCTCTAAGGCCCATGTTATACGGGCAGCAAAAACGCGGCGTATTTTACGTCGCGTAGACGCCAAGCATACCAGGTAATGGACTTGTCTGTGTGCAACTTATACGAGCGTTTTAGCCGTCGCGTCGAGCCCTGTAAACTCAGCGACAGCGATTTTTACGCATCCAGACCGGTAAACAGGCAGCAAAGACGCGGCAGCAATGACGCGAGCTGGTGTTACACGGGCAGCTCTGTCGCGCGCGGCAGATCTGCTTCCTGCCCCCCCCCCCCTTGGCAGACACTACCCCAGCATACTCACGTGGCAAAGTTCGATCATCCGCGATCATCGGTCATACCCCAACGCCTCTCTTCCCTTTGGGTACCAGCAAGGTATGTTTCAAGTAAATGGTGAAAACCGATACAACCTATTCGCACTGCATCTATTTTTGGCACTGGAGCAGACTGCAACTACTGACAAGTGGAACTGACCCGCTATTCGGATGCGTTCGGCGACCTTCGGGCTCACTCGGTACCTGACGCGGCGTTTTTTCCGCTCGTATAACAGCTTCACCCACCGAACGTAGCGTCGACGACGAGGCGTTATTTACGCTCGTATAACAGCTCCGTTTTTTATGTCCAGCGTCAGCGTTTTATACGCCGCGTTTTTGCTGCCCGTATAACAAGGGCCTAAGAGTTTCCCACCACACTACTATGTCACGCATTTTAATTCGTCCTTGATTGGACAATTTGAATTTTATATTGTTCTGATTGGCTTTCCAGTTTTACATATTTGGCATTATTAGCGAATTTCCGTAGGAAAAATGAGCTATTGCAGTGGCCCTTATGGTAATACCCAAGGTCGGGAGTAGCAAATGAGCACCGATCATGGTCCCCAGAACACGTTTTGAGGTGTCATTAAAATTCATATATATATATACATATGTGTGTGTTCGCACTCTAGCGGCCTCAATTTAAGTTTGATTTGGTCCAAATTTAGTACACGTGTTGTATGTCTATGTCGCTAGGACGAGTTCGTTAGCCAAACAAATCCAACAACCGGAAGTACGTTTTTTGACCGGAAGTAACTATTTTTTTAGATTTTTACTACGTGAATGAAATTTTTTTAGAGTTGTTTCTAAAAATATAAATGTAGGATGCTATTCTGCACATTTTGTTTCGTTACGCGCCTTATAGCACGCTTGGTTCCCCCAAAATCGACCAAAACGTAAAATACCATAAAAGTACCCGGTTCGAAACCAAGTGGTGCAAACTCGCGAGGCCACTAGGCGCAAACAAATTCTACTAATATATTGCGTACACACAGACAGCTGATCAACGCCTTCGTGAATAGACCTATTTCCCAAATTGTTGATTGAAACCCTAAAACATAGGCATATAAACTTAATTTTGGAAATTTGCTCAACTCACGTCAGCGGTCCAGCTGCTTGGTCGAATTATTTATAGTATCTCTGCATTCGTTGATTCACACAGAATAACGCATAGTGTATGTGTTTTGTTTTTTTGTTTTAAGTCATTCAAGCTGCTATACATTACTCACAAAGAAAGTCTGGCCTGTTTCTATAGATTCATGTATTATGTCCTTTTGTTTTATTATTTATTTTGTTGTTGCTGATGATAAAATATTAACTCATTTGGGTATTGGTGTTGTAAGTATTGGTGTTTACTTACCAATACTTACAACACTGATGTGTATATCTGTATAAAGGTCATCAATACACAAACAACAAATTGGCCGCAACAAATCACTTAATTACTTTATCGGAACTGTAAACTGAGGCACTAATTCCTTTGATCATTGCTAGCGAATAATTACCGATTATGTAGGAACAATCGAGTGCTGTAATGTTAATTGCTATTGGTATTAGCATCTACTTCACAGAGTCATTAATACAAGCATTACATTGTGAGAACAAATGTTTGAATAGTCTTTCCAGTCTCTGAAACCAAAACTATATGTTTTAGTGTTTCAACCAGCTATTTGGGAAATTGGTCTACTCACAAAGGCGTCGAATAGCTGCTGTGTATGAAATATGTTAGTAGGATTTGTTTGCACCTAAGCATCCAGCTTCGCTTCGCTCGCAGAGTACAAACTCAGGCGTTGGCCTCGGATCAGAACATGCCCCCTCTATAAAATTCCTCACGTGGATCTGAACCTGGTATTTTTATGGTATTTTACGTTTTGATCGATTTTGGGACCCAGCGAGCTATAAGATCGTGTAAAAGAACAGAATGTGCAGAATAATATCGTACATTATTTTTCCTTTCTCCACCCTATATGGAGAAAGTATTGTTTTCGTCCTAATTTTCGAATTTGAATTTTTAGTGGAATTATCTGTTTTGGTGCTCCCTGAACCACAAAAAATGTTTAGTGTAGTGGAATTATCTGTGTTAGTGCTCCCTGGACCCAAAAATATTTTTAGTGAAATTATTTGTTTTGGTGCTCCCGGAACCCAAAAAAGTGGTTTTTTGGTGATGTCTGTCCGTGTGCCTGTGCGTCTGTAAGGATGTGTACAGAGCTGGAGACCATACCAACGGTCCGATTTTGATGAAATTTCGTATGTAGGTGTAGTTCTGAAATATCTCCAGGAGTTTTTTTCATTTTTTCAAATTTTTGATTTTTAGGGGGTTTTACCGCCCAAAAATGGCCAAAAACCGAGAAAAATCTAAATTTCTCAAAAACGGCTCTAACGATTTTGATCAAATTTGGCTTGTTTGTAGCCCTTGATGTACCCTACCAAATGCAAAAAACCGCATCTTTCTAAAAACTCTCGTTTAGGTAATAATTGAAAGGGAGTTGTTTTTCAAAATTTTTCAATACCTTTTTTCGTGCATCTATACAGGCCTAATTGACATGTTTGGTGCAAATTTGTTCGAAATCGATCGAATAGTTTAAATAATAATAATATAATATAATAATATAATATGGATGTGTGTTACATGCATCTAATATTGCCGATGGTAACATTTTCCTAGTTTTAATATGGATGTGTGTTACATGCATCTAACATTTTCCATGGTAACATTTTCCTACTTTTGCAATTCTAAATAACCAACTCCTATGCTACTCTTGGGAATGTGTACAGTTTCAACTGGGAGAAAGTATGTGGCAGTTATCTGGTACCGTTTATTTTTAGATAAAACTCCAAAAAAGTTTCATTCTGGAATGATAAATCTAAAAAACAGTTACTTCCAGTAAAATACTTGGGACTCTTTTGGCTAACGAACTCGAGTGACTTAGAGAAATAACGTGTTTACTAACTTTGGACCGAATCGGACCTAAAATGTGGCTGTGTAGAGTGCGAACACATGTAAAATGTTTAATACACGCTAAAACGTGTTCTGGGGACTGCGATCGGTGCTCATTTATTACCAACGACCCTAGGTCACTGCAGTAGCTCATCCTTCCTTCGCTAAAAAGGGTATATTAACCAATCGGTTTTGAGTGGTTCTTTGTTGGATTAAAACATCATGCATTTATAAGTTATTGCCTAATTAGCTGCATTAATTGTTTATTAATTTCAATTAACTGCCTGTTGTGTTGAATAATCTATGTTTGGAAGATCCGCTGCAACAGGTCCGACATTTACTTTTATCTTAAAACGCTAGGGGAAACCCGTGCGTGCTCCGCACGCCAACCCTGTTGGAACCTTCTATACACATAATCACGTTATGTTTTCTTTATAATAAAGGCGTGGGATTAATAATAACATCTAAGCTAAGATGGTAAATAATGTTAAATGTTTAAATCAAATTATTTCGTATATTTTAGTTATAATAAGGTTAAAAGAACCAGCAAGGCTCAGGACTACAGTTTAATAAAAAAACTATCCTAAAAGTTAGAAATTCAAATAATTACATCACAGTTTGAAATCAGCTGTTTTAACATGGTGTTAAACATTCACAGACACATCACGTACATTAACGGTTTGACTTTCCTTGCATTACCAAGTCAAACGTACTTGTTATTACTAACAACACATAAAAAAACATGTAAGTATCAATGGTGTTAAACATTTACAGACACATCACGTACATTAACGGTTTTACTTTCCTGGCATTACCAAGTCAAACGTACTTGTTACTACTAACAACATTAAAAAAATCACAATGGAAATATAAGAGCAAACAGCTGTTTTATCTGTTATTTTATTCAATTGGTTGATATGGTAATGAATGTGAATACATTCAAGAAATATGTGTTGGTTCATCAGTCTAGGCCTAACCTAAACATATTTTCCGACTAAATTTACAAGTATTGAAATGAAAAATGTTTTTACCAAAATGAATTATCGCCTATGTTACTGAATGATATCGTAGCTTTTTATTAGTAAAACTGTTTTTTCAACCGGTTCAATAGTTCCAGAGATTACCCACTACATACAAACAAACAAAGAAATTTTACCTCTTTATGATATTAGTACAGACACGATCTTCCGAACAAATTTAAGTGTCTGAATTAAAATATAATTTACAGTTGAAAGCATTTGAATTTCGAATTAATTATTATCTCTATTACCCATGTTTCCCATAGAACGAAATTACCAATGTTTATAATTAAATATTATTAGCGAATTTTCATAGGAAAATTGAGGTTTTGCAGTGACTCTTATGGTGGGTCACAGATACATCCTAGCGCTAAATTCTCAAGAAAGAGTTAAAGACTAATCTGTTAGGATGGCAAACTACTTTGTTCGGTCTGTGAGACAATTTGAAACGTTTTAATCAAGACTTGATCGTAATAAACACATCAGACGATACGATGCGGTTTACTTCAAGTTGACGCTGACATGCTGTAACTAGTTAAATTACCTTCTCCGGGGGAGGGGGGGTTGTCACCAGAGATAGATATGTGCGTGAACCAACTCTCCAGGGATTGTATGTTAAACTAGTGTAGCTGTTAACGTAATGCTTGTGTCACAGGTAAGATGCTTGTGCGTGTGTTTCCTAATTTGTATTAGTAGGTTTCTGAAATGAGTGCCAAACGTTTTGTATTAGTAGGTGCCAAACTTTTTTGGAGCAGATTCTTTAATAAAAATATTAAAAAATGTTTGTAAACATAAGTCCGGAAACATTTTCCGTATGTTTTTAACAAAAATAAAAATTATAAATGAAGACTTATTTGAGACTAGGGGAGACCCCTGCGTGCTCCGCACGCCAACCCCGTTGGGACCTTCTACACACTTAATCATGTTATATTTTCTTTATAATAAATGTGCAGGATTAATAATAACCCAAAAGCTAAGATGATAAATAATGTTTAATGTCCAAATCAAATTATTGCTTATATTTTATAACAGCAGTTATATTAAAGGTTAAAAGAACCATCAAGGCTCAGGTCTACACCTAAACAAAAACCTAATCTAAAAGTTAGAAATACATATGGTTGATTCAAATTTGAAATCAGCTGTTAATGGAAATATTAAGGCAAACAGCTGATTACTGTATCAACAATAAAAATTCCCGCTTTTTATTCACTCACTTCCTACAGTTAATACTTAACCGATTTTTATAATTCTTTTTTTTTTATTTAAAAGATAATTTCAAGTTCCAATTCACTGTGAAGCTAAATATTTGTATTTTTTTTATTTTTCCTCGGCAAGGGATATTTAATTAAATTACAAGTGAAAAAACATAGACCAAGACCAGGAGTTGAACCCGGGAACTTCACGTGAAGGTCCCGGGTTCAACTCTCGGTCTTGGTCTATGTTTTTTCACTTGTAATTTAACTAAATATTTGATTTACACTTTTATTTTGTTTACATTCCGAGTTTTAAAATTGCATCAGTATGCTACAACTAAATTAATAGGAAATATTTTTTTCTAAACAGCTAATTGAGTTTCAAATAATAAGTTACTAGGGGCTCTGCCCCTGGACGCTCCGCGTCCCAACCCCGGCTCGGCCTTCGGCCTCAGATGGCTGCTTCGCTTCGCTCGCAGGTGGAAAATTCGATAAAGAATCTCGTTAATCTTTGGCTCGTTTGTACATACGTGACCGAACATAAATCAGCTGTTTTATTTGGCAGCTGACTCAAACTCATTAAACATTATCCCCATAAGATTAACATGGGAAATTTGAAGGATTGTATACCGGAGCTCCTTCTCGGGTGAATAGCGGCTGAACGGATGATAATATATAAGACTTGACATATCTGTGAATGATTATGTTCAGTTTTTGATCCAAATTAGCTGTTTTATATATAATAGGTTTGTAACAACCAATGTTTGAATTGAATTAAAATATAGTTAGCATTTGTCGTTTATTTTTGTTTGTGTTTGTTTTTAGTTTGTCAATGTAACCTCAAAAAGGTAATACTCTTCAAATTTTCTAAGTAATGTTGCTATGGTAATGAAAGTAAACAAACATGATGTGTTGCTAAGTTTTTTATACGAACAGCTGTTTTTGTGCCCCTGATAAAATCAATAGAAATCTTTCTTCCATAAGATTAACATTGAAACTTTGAGGGCCACTGGGGCGTAGCCCTAATGTCCTAGGACTTCGGTAAATGGCAAACCTTCCCTGGGTTAACCTGTGTTACTATGCAAAATTTCAAAGCAATCGGATGGACGGTATACGAACGCAAAGTGGACAAAGAACCAAAAAAAAACCCCTTAAGGAATACACAGCAGAAATTTGCATTTGATTATAACGTTTGTAAGGCGAAAGATACATGATTTGTAATGCTTGATGACATATCTGTGAATGATTACCTGCAATTTAAAAAAAAAATAAGGAAATCGGCCGGATAGAATGGCCGTACTGACTGCCACAAGTTTTCATAAATACTTTTAATATATAGATTTACTTTACTCAACTGTCAACAGATGATTTAGGTTAGGTTATTGTTAATGTGTTTTAGATCTGATTTGTTGCTGTGTATGTTGGTGTGTAAAATTGAAGTAAGAAGTCTTGTTTATGCTTTTTACTTTTGTCATCCCTGATAATAAGTGAAAGTAATATTGATACGTGGAGATGGTAATTGAATTGAGAATTTGAATACTTTTAATAAATTAAAAACGTGAAAAACAAGTTGAATTTTGTTACTTTACATCAAAATTGGTCGAATTTCGACCGCAGGAGATGCTCGTATTTATTTATTACTAGCTGACCCGGCAATGTTTCGCTATTGCTTAATTTGAAACTTTGAAAGACTGTAATTCGTATCCCTGAGGGCCGATGTAAATTATAATGGGATTCTGCTCATTGCTTGATTTACCTAACCTAAAATTATATTCAGTTTTTGATCCAAATCAGTTGTTGATCAAAATCAGCTGTTGATCAAAATCAGCTGTTTTAAGCTTTTCATACGAACAGCTGTTTCTGATAAAATCAAAAGAAATATTTCTTCTTCTTCCTTAAGATTGACCTTCCATAAGATTAACATTGAAACTTTGAGGGCCACTGGGGCGTAGCCCTAGTGTCCTAGGACTTTGGTAAATGGCCTAAAACCTTCCCAGGGTTAACCTGTGTTACTATGCAAAATTTCAAAGCAATCGGATGGACGGTTTGGTAACGCATAAAGGACAAACATACAGACAAACGTACAAACATACATTGAATTTTATATATATAGATTTAGTTTCTCGCTCCCATTGCCGTAAAATATTTGGTACCAAAGTACTAAGGTGTCTATGTAGTATTTGGTGTTGTTTTTACGCCTAACAATTTCGTTGTTTTTCAAAAAGTATATAAAAACACGCTTGTATTCAACTAAAACTGTGTGTAACATTTCAAAGCAATCGGTGAATAACTTTCGGAGATTTCAGATTTTTTTTTCAAATAGTACACCTGCACCCTTCCCCTTTACTTTTGTTTGTTAGCCAAGTAACTAACAACTGTTCTCTGTTGTGATACGTATATGCCTGTTTTCTCTATTTTCCTTAGTCTGTGTTAAGCTGCCTTCGTTCAATTCATAATTGTCAATTTGGAGGTGTGTTTGATTATTTATAATACAGTTGACTGTTATCCCTTTCTATTACGAATTTGGTCCATTCGAATTGTATTATTTTTGTATTTTCTACAATTTGAATTTCTATATTTCCAAGTATTTGCTGCTTCTAACTCCTCTACTAAAATACTCCAAAATCGTGTTAAGCTAGTTTTCCTTATTATCAATTAGGAACGTACAATTACGTTTTTAACAATAGTTACTTGAATACAAATTAGGTTCGTAAAATAGATTTTTAAACAGAGTTTTCTTTATTCATATTAGACACGTTGAATGACGTTTTAAACTGTAGTTATCTTAATGTATATTAAACACTTATTGTTTTTTTAAACGTTTTAAACTATAGCTGCTTTAATAGAAATTATTCACGAAAAGTACAGTCTTAAACTATAGTTGGTTTAATACAAATTATTTACGTAATTTACCATCTTAAACTATAGTTGTTTTAATACAAATTAGGCACATAAAATAACGTCATTAACTATAGTTTATTTAATAAAAATAGGCACTTAAATACTGTCTCAAACTACAGTTGATTTAATATGAATTAGGCACTTAAATACCATCTTAAATTATAGATGCTAGTTGCTTTAATACAAATTAGGCACCTAAATACCGTCTTAAACTACCGTTGCTTTAATATGAATTAAGCACTAAAATACCGTATTAAACTATAAGAGTTTTAATACAAATTAGGCACTTAAATACTGTTTCAAACTACAGTTGCTTTAATATAAATTAAGAACTTAAATACCGTCTTAAATTATAGTTGCTAGTTGCTTTAATACAAATTAGGCACATAAAATAACGTCTTAAACTATAGTTTCTTTAATACAAATTAGGCACTTATATACTGTCTCAAACTACAGTAGCTTTAATATGAATTAGGCACTTAAATACCGTCTTAAATTATAGATGCTAGTTACTTTAATACAAATTAGGCACCTAAATACCGTCTTAAACTACCGTTGCTTTAATATGAATTAAGCACTTAAATACCGTATTAAACTATAGAAGCTTTAATAGAAATTAGGCACTAAAATACTGTTTCAAACTACAGTTGCTTTAATATAAATTAAGAAATGAAATACCGTCTTAAATTATAGTTGCTAATTGCTTTAATTCAAGTTAGGCATATAAAATAACGTCTTAAACTATAGTTTCTTTGATACAAATTAGGTACTTAAATACTGTCTCAAACTACAGTTGATTTAATATGAATTAGGCACTTAAATATCGTCTTAAATTATAGATGCTAGCTGCTTTAATACAAATTAGGCACCTAAATACCGTCTTAAACTACCGTTGC
>JAGFPH010001872.1:87792-99214 GCA_018207615.1 Philaenus spumarius
AGTTGCTAGTTGCTTTAATACAAATTAGGCACATAAAATAACGTCTTGAACTATAGTTTCTTTAATACAAATTAGGCACTTAAATACTGTCTCAAACTACAGTTGATTTAATATGAATTAGACGCTTAAATACCGTCTTCAATTATAGATGCTAGTTGCTTTAATACAAATTAGGCACTTAAATACCGTCTTAAACTACAGTTACTTTAATATGAATTAAGCACGTAAATATCGTATTAAACTATATGTGCTTTAATACAAATTATGCACTTAAATACTGTGTCAAACTACAGTTGCTTTAATATAAATTAAGAACTTCAATACCGTCTTAAATTGTATGTGCTAGTTGCTTTAATACAAATTAGGCACTGAAATACCGTCTTAAACTATTTAATATGAGATTTAATATGATTTAGGCACTTAAATGCCGTTTTATACTATAATTGCCTTAATACAAATTAAACAAGTAAGGTATCGTTTTTAACTACAGTTTGTAAAATTATAAACTATATACGTAAAATAACGTTAGGTTAGAAACCACGATTGATATTCTGTTAATATTTAACATTATGTTACACATGGGAAATGTGTGCGGTTGCGTTGTATCGCATTAAAGCTAAGTGAACACGTCCGGCTATTCAAGCAGAAGGAATTTCAACAACTTTGACTTTGTATTCTTGTGCTGCAAAGTACAAAGCCAGTTACTTCAATAGTCTCGTGGAAGTTTGTCTTTACGTTTGGTTTGTTAAACTATTCGAAGGGGACGCAGCGCCGAGGTAGTCGATAATTAACACACCAAAGCTGTAATTTCTGTAACCAAAGCGTTTACGTTCCTCAGAGTTTAAACTTGTGTCTAGTGCTCATACCTCGAATTTAATAGACTGCACGTCACGTATAATTAACAAAAAACGGATCAAACATGGCGCCCAACAGAATGAATGTTACATATTTTACTGTTTTGTTTTGTTAGTGAAAAGAGCAGTAAAGGGGAAATAAATAATTATGAACTAGTCATGCATTAGTAATTATTTCATAAGTATTCCCATATATATTCAACTAGCTGGCTTTGCACGGATAGACTAATCAAAGTTAAATGTATATTAACAAAAAATATATTATATCAATAAATATATTACACTATGTATTTCTTATGGGGATTTTTAGTATCTAGTAACCCCGCCCCCCCAAACCTCTCCTAAAATTTCGAATTTTTTTAAACCCTTTCTTAGCGAGCATCTGTGGCCCTAGAGAAGTTACATACCAAATTGAATTCCAATCCGTTCGGTAGGTTTTGAGAAATCGTGATTTAGTAACTTTGACCCCCCAAAACCCCCCTAAAATTTCGAATTTTCGGAAACCTTTCTTAGTGCGCGTCTAGAGCCTACAAAGAGTATTAGTGCCAAATTTCATGTTTGTATTTTGATTTTGAATTTGCTTTGACTACGAATACAAAAGTTTGGAGTGAAATGTTCTAAGCATTTTTTACTGACTAAAGTATTTTTTATTTTTGTTTTCCTTAGGTTTGGAACATTACCTGTATTTACATTCGTCCTTTCCATATTTCAGCTGTAAAATATTGAGAGCCGTCACACTATAGAGGTGTATTTTTTAAATGCGCCACCATTGATATCTTGTAAACTATAAATCTGACAGCAAACTTTAAATGGGGAACCTTTCCTTGTTTTTTTTTTTTTTTTTTTTGAGAAATTAAAAAATATATAGTTAAAACATTTGTAAATATTTAGGAGTTTTAATGTATTTTATGAAGATTTTGTATTTTACAAGAAATAAAAACTGGAACGCGAGATAAGAAATGACGCATAGGCTACTCCGAAGAAATTAGGGCTCCCTCCCTACTTCTCCCATTAAATATATATTTAGTATGAATAAATATATTCTCGAATGTATAACTTATTATCAGCGAACTTCCATAGGAAAGATTTTCTATTTCAGTCACTCTTATGGTGAGTGGTTAATGAGCACCGATCATGGTCCCCAGAACACTTTTTGGGTGTCGTTAAAAATGTTATGTATTTATGTGTTCGCACTCTAACGGCCGCATTTTGCGTCCGATTTGGTTCAAATTTGGTACACACGTTGGTTTTCTAAACCTCTCGGACTACAAAAATCCAACAACCGGAAACACGTTTATTGACCGAATGAGACGATATTTCGTACTACAAATAAACTGTTTTGGGATTTTATCTAAACAAATTAATAAGGGAGAGTATTACGCACATTATACACTACCTTATAGCCCGTCTGGTTCCCCCAAAATCAATCAAAAGATAAACTACAACTGCGAGCAAAGCGAAGCAGTCCATAATCCGAGGCCGAAAAATCGAGGTGCTACTCGCAAATCGTGTCCCCCCCCCATTGCGAGCAAAACGAAGCAGTGCGTGAGTCCCCCGTGCTGGAGGCTGAGGTACAAACAAATTATTCTAATATATATATATATATAAGCGAAATACCGCTCACTCACTCACTCATCACGATTTCTTAAAAACTACCGAACGGATTGAAATGAAATTTGGTATGTAGCTTCCTCTAGGGCCATAGGTGCTCACTAAGAAAGGGTTTGAAAAAATTCGTAATTTTAGGGGGGTTTTGGGGGGATGAAAGTCATTAAAAAACGATTTCTTCAAAACTACCGAAAGGATTGGAATGAAATTTGGTATGTAACTTCCTCTAGGGCCTTATGTGTTCACTAAAAAAGGGTTTTAAAAAATTGGAAATTTTAGGGGGGTTTGGGGGGTAAAAATTACTAAACCACGATTTCTCCAAAATTACCAAACCGATTGGAATGAAATTTGGTATGTAGCTTCCTCTAGGTGCTCACTAAGAAAGGGTATAAAATATTTCGAAATTTTAGGATGGGTTTGTGGGGATCAAAGTTACTAAAATCATAATTTCAGATCTTTTATTATTATGACAATAGTGCTTTTATTATTTAAGATCTATATATATAAAAGCCAAATACCACTCACTGACTGAACACTTAAAAAGAATACAATTACGTTAAAAATACTGAAAATACCAACCACCACGGGCTACGCCGTACGGGTCAGCTAGTTTCGTATACGAAGAAGGCAGTTATTCGACACCTTCGTGAGTGGACCAATTTCCTAAACAATCGCTTGAAACCGTAAAACGTGTAAACTTAATTTTTGAAATTCGCTCGACTCGTCAGCTGCGTCATCGTATTATTAAATCGTATGAACTATTTTCTAATACATTTCATGGTTATAGAGCGCTGCAATATATTCCACTTCAAACCAGTACTTTATGAAAGTCACAAAGTCAATCGGAATCCGAGAACTAATTAAACTTTCGAATAGTTATCGTTTGTTTCGAAAACAGCTTGAACGCGTTCATTTTGTTGAATCGCATCGCCAGCCTGTGTGTTCAAAGTAACTAGTTTCGACAACAATGCTCGTCTGTCGGTGAGAACTGCGGTCGGTCTTTTGAATTCAGTTTTACGTAGAACAGGTTCGCTTGTTATAAAGCTTGGCCACTCTTTCACTTATATTCCAGCCTTGGCGTTATTGCCATACTATATTTGAACAATGGGCTTCAAAATAATTAACCGAAAAGTTTAGAAAGGGTTCTTCTTCCAACAAAGGTGGTGAAATGCATGTTAAAATTTTCCATCTGATCATCAGCTGATATGTAGCCAACATCTCAAAGTGCAAACAGTTTTAAGCAGTATAATTATATTATGTGAAATAAACGGTACCAGGAACTGGCACATACTTTCTCATAAACATATTTAAATTATTAAACAGATTCATTCTGACTTCATAATTGTAGGTGGGGTAGGAGAGGTGATTTACTAAAGTGGGACATTAACTAATAAATATTATTATTATTATCTAGAGAGAAAACTATTCGATCGATTTCAAACAAATTTGCACCAAACACGTCAATTAGGTCTGTATAACGAAAAAAGGTTTTGAAAATTTTGGAAAACAACCCCCTTTATGGCCAAAAAAACCCCAAAATCAGTTATTATTATTAGCTAAACGAGAATTTCTAGAAAGATGCAGTTTTTTGCATATGGTAGGGTACATTAAAGGCTACAAATAAGCCAAATTTTATCAAAATCGTTAGAGCCGGTTTTTTTAATAATAACTGATTTTTTGGGGTTTTGTTTGCCAAAAAGGGGGTTCTTTTTCAAAACCGTTTTTCGTGCATCCATACAGGCCCATTTGACATGTCTGGTGCAAATTTGTTTTAAATCGATCGAATAGTTTTCGCTCTAGCTTTGTATACATACAGACAGACATTTTGTAAAACCCACTTTTTTGGACTCAGGGGGTCCCAAAACGGATATTTCCACAAAAATCTCAACATCGATTTCTTTTTTGCGATCACTATACTTTCTCTGTACTAAAGTATAGTGAGACAGTAAAAGTTGGGAAGCTCTCAGTGAAAACATAACTGAAATTGGCTACACTGCCTTCACAGTTTAATACTACCATATTTAAAATTCGGTCTGTAGGTTGTTTTTAGCGAATTTTATTATTTAAGATGAGCTATTTATTGCAGTGACTCTTATGGTGAAACATAAGGTCGGGTGTGGTCTATGGTGAACTCAATTATAGAAATAAACCAAAGGTAAAACTGTCTGTTTGGATATTTCAACTTCTTTACATTACAAGCTTGTGTAACCTAGAGAAAAAACAATATTACACAAATTGTTTAAATACTCTTTCTTACCATGTTTACATTGATCACAATAGCTACCAGTTATACAATACCAGTTACAATGGTTATTTAAAATTAAAATATGTAGTTTCAATGGACCTTACAGTAGTACAACCACTTAATTTCACTTCAAAAAAAACTTGTATTAGAATAATGCCTAGTAAGGGCAGATCAGATATGAGTATTACACATTATTATTACAAATACAAATTGTTTAAATACTGTCAATTAGAAATGTTTGTACTTATACAGTATTCAAGGAAATAGAAGCTAAAAAAGCTTCAAAGCAAATTTGATCAAAAATAAATTAAACGCTCCAGTTCTCAAACTGTCCAAGCCATTTGTTTTGTACTCAGCATCAAAAAGCTTTTTAACTCGCTACCTTTACCCATCACAGAGTGCTCAAATAAAAATACGTTCAAAATATTGGCTCCAGAATGTTTACAGATGCTGGTTAGCGTTGCTGTAATGAACTCGATTCCCTATTTATTATTGTTGGGCAATTACTTTTCAATACAATAAATCATCTGTTCACACTACCTCAGTTAGGTTTTACGTTATTAACCTTATTGGCTAATTTCCATAGGACGGATGAGTTATTGCGCAGAATTGTAAGGCGCACAATGTGTAACAGCCACTGTGGGGGGACAAAACTACCAAATATTTTCAGAATGACGGTTTAATAATTTGTTTGCGCTCAAGTGGTCGGATTAAGACCAATTATAAATAACTAGCTGACCCGTACGGCGTTGCCCGTGGTGGTTGGTATTTTCAGTCTTTTTAACGTAATTGTATTATTTTTACGTGTCCAGTCAGTGAGTGGTATTTGGCTTTTATATATATAGATCTTAAATAATAAAAGCACTATTGTCATAATAATAAAAGATCTGAAATTATGATTTTAGTAACTTTGATCCCCCAAACCCCTCCTAAAATTTCATACCCTTTCTTAGTGAGCATCTATGGCCCTGGAGGAAGCTAAATACCAAATTTCATTCCAATTCGTTCTGTAGTTTTGAAGAAATCGTGATTTAATAACTTTGATTCCCCCCCACCAAACCCCCCTAAAATTTCGAATTTTTTCAAACCCTTTCTTAGTGAACACTTGTGGCTTTCGAGGAAGCTACATACCAAATTTCATTACAATCCGTTCGGTAGTTTTGAAGGAAACGTGATTTAATAACTTAAATCCCCCCAAACCCCTCCTAAAATTTCGAATTTTTTCAAATCCTTTCTTAGTGAGCACCTATGGCCGTAGAGAAAGCTATATACCAAATTTAGTTCCAATCCGTTCGGTAGTTTTTTAGAAATCTTGATGAGTGAGTCAGTGGGTTTTCACTTTTACATATATAGAAGATTATTTTGCATGCCTGTCACTTTCTCTGTTATTTCCACCCATCACATAGTCAAGAATTATTTCTTTCGTAATTAGAACTGTACAAGATTTTCAATCGGCGCCTCAATCAGGTCCTAAAATGTTCACATTAACTACACTTTGCACGAACAAGTGTCTTAATTAAAATAAAACCAACTTCTTTTTATTTAATAAATATCGAATTAGTCATATCTTAATTTCTCGAACTCTTATACAGTACAACTACAAATTTGTGTGTGGTAATTTCTATAAGTTCCAACCATTAAAAGCTATTTTTGACATTTGAAAACATGTAAAAATATATTGGTAGACCATAACCTTATGAATGTATTAATGTGATGTTGTTTGTTTCAGGTAAGTTCAAGCTAAAGATGGAAGTTTGAACTGTTTGGAGGAAGAATAGATTTAAGGTTAGTTTTAGTAAAGTGTTGGTTAACGCGTCGTCTACCTCGCTACAGTCTGAAACTACTGATGAGGTCTGTATTTCATTAAGTTACTCCCTCTGTTAGTCTAACTATTGCTTAAGTAAATTTAACAAAAATCTACACATATAAATACAATTTAAGGGCCTGTCTGATATTTCAAAATAAATCCTTTGTTCTAAGCATTGTGTGATTATTCACACGTATCAAAACATAAACATGCATTTTTTACTTTTTTCAAAATTTCCTTTTCATTAGAATGTCATTAGACAAAAATAAAGGATTTTTATTATTTCACTAACATAAAACAGCCGAGTTATTGGGTAAAAACTTTTCTTATTTATTCCTTTGTTGTTGACAATAATATCCAAAATTACTCCAGAACCAAATTGATCAAAAAATCATGTGAGAAAATAATTGAAGGAATTTTATTTACAGCATTTTGAACAATTTTTAATACCTCTTTAACTTTTGTTATTTTCTATTTTCTTGTTTTTTTTTTGTATGTTTAACCTACTTTTAAAATAAACTTTCGCAGTGACTTACAATTTTTGTTTACAGTTCAGTTTCATATAGGTGTACTAAAAACCTGTTTTCGTAAGTGTGTAATAATTTACTATGCACTTTATGCACATGGTTACAGAAATATTAAAAAAAAGTTTATGTTTGTAGGTACAAAAGGAAATTCTTTGTATCTTGAAATCTCTTATATAAAATGCAATGTCCTGTCTGATGATCAACGCAGAGCCGATTCTATTAAAGCTAGAGACTTGAAATTTGGAAGGTACATCCGTCCAATAATGTAGAGGCGTAGTAAGAAAGGATTTTTCAAAATTTTTAATTTAAAGGGTAGAAAATGCGAAAACTCATCCCTCCCATAAGCATCCATATAACAGATGAAACAGCTTATTCGTATTTATTAATGTGTTATTCTGGTTACTATGGTGATAATTCCAAACTCTTTCAAAAATAAACGGTATCAGTTAACTGACACAAACTTTCTCCCAACTTACTGTAGTCAAAATAATATTGTTTTCAATCATTTTATTTATTACTTTTTAGTATAAAACAAAGAAATAATATTCTACCTACGTCAATCGTATAAAAAAATTATTGTCCTAGGCGGGATTCGATCGCGCGACCTTTGAATTACTGGCCGTGATTGCTACCATGGTGCTACCCCGTGCGGCCGCCGCCGCGATGCTAGATTGACAACATAAACTTGTTTATTTTTAAATATTTCCCCATAATTATAAAACGCCGAAGTTTTGATAAAAGCGGGTGGTGTCATTTTGTTTGGCATCTTAAGCATTATAAATACTGAAAATTTGATCAAAATCGTTAGAGCCGTTTTTGAGAAATTTACATTTTTGTCGTTTTTTATGGGTTTTTAGGGGTAAATTACCCTTAAAAATTAAAAATTCCAAAAAATGAAAAAAAACGCCTGGAGATATTAGGGTTTAGTACCAACATACCAAATTTCATGAAAATCGGACCAATAGTGTCCTCTCTGGTCGTGTATACATACTGACAGACTGACAGACAGACACCACTCTAAAAACACTTTTTTGGGTTCAGGGTGCACCAAAACAAAAAATTCCACTAAAAATATTTTTGGGTTCAGGGAGCACCAACACAGATAATTTCACTAAACCATTTTTTGGGGTTCTGGGAGCACCAAAACAGATAATTCAACTGAAAATTCAAATTCGAACATTTTTACGAAAACAATACTTTCTCCATATACTACGTATAGGGTGGAGAAAGTAAAAGTGTGTTGATTTTATAATAATAGGCCTAACCTAAAATTGTGTTAAACCTTTGGTCCAAATAAGCTGTTTTATTTATAATGTGTAACAATAATAATATAATGTTAAATTGTAATATTAGATGTTTGAATTATTATATTTCATAGGTTTTAAAGGCCTAACCTAAAATTGTATTAAACTTTTGATTCAAATCAGTTGTTTTATTAATTATGTGTAACAATCATTAGGCCTATGTTGAATTACACGGGATACGAATTACAGGATGTTGAATTACACGGGATACGAATTACAGGCTTTCAAAGTTTCAAACTTAGCAATAGCGAAGCATTGCCGGGTCCACTAGTTGTTTTATATAAAGTTAGCGGTTTTCGAAATATTTTACATTAACAAATTTAAAATATATGAAAACATATTGTGTAAAAAGTTTAGGTTTTTCGTACATGGGTAAAATATGTCCTACCAAATTGGCGTTCAATGTAGTTCCTACGTCCAAAGATATTAATAATTTTGTAAAAAAGCAAAGTGGTGGATAACGGAGCATTCCTATGTTTATATGAACTTCTTTCTTTTATTTTCACTGGTAGAAAGTCCTGCAAGTTTCACCGTTTCTTCATGAACCACCCTGCATTACTTTTACGGAGTCAGGGAAAATGTATATTCTAAAATTTAGGTTAGGAACGGTTACCACAACATTTCGTTTATTCTCAAGTATTGCTACTGGGAATTTCTGTCAAAATCACAGACTAAAACCCAAAACGAGAATATAACAAATTAAAAATACACTGAAAAATTTTCAACAATTAAAACAAATACAAATTTGTTCAGTGAAACAGTAACTAAAGTTCTTAGATAACATAATACGTAATTTTGCTCATTTCAGATAATGTATTAAGATGTACTGTATTTGGTTAAATATTAGACAATTTAGCAAACACGTCCAAAACTAAGGAACGTGTGTTTCAAAAAAATTAGTTACTGCATTACTTCACGAGTTTTGCATTTTCCGAAACATTTACCTCTAGATATTATATTCAAGTAATCTCAGAACATATAACCTTGACTACTCCCGGAATAGGTACTTGATCGATTAACACACTGCACTAGTAGGATGGCACAAGTACGCTCAAGCGTATTAGTTTATATATATATATAAGTGGAAGACGTTAATTATCTGAAAACTAAGCACGAAAAAGGAACGTGCAGAGGTTGTACAGTATTTTGTATTTCCAAGATAATTTGCAGAGTGATACTCAAGTTTAAGAGGTTTATTTAAAATTTTGTAATTATATATGATGCAGTAATGTTATTTGTAAGCTTTAATAAATAGTGATGAATTATAAAAAGAGATTTAACACTTAAGGGTGTGCAATACCACTCGAATAAAAGCATATCCAGTTAGCGGAGCCAACTTTGAGAAAGCTGGCCTATGATATTGCGTTGGTAAAGCGTTCGAGCGCGACTAGAATATCGCTTTTATATACTATCGTTTTTACTAGTGCTGGTCTTATTATTTTTAGTTTCCGCCATGTGCCTACGACATTTAAATATGAAAAAAAAAACTAAAATGTAAAATTAGGAAGTAACAAAATTCGCCCCGATGTTTTAGTGCTATCAAGTGACTGAAAATCATGTTTTTCGTCTTGTTTATAAGCAAATATATTTAGTGAAACTGTTTAATTTACAATTTTTGTCACCTAATAATTATAATTTAAATGTTCATGAACGACTTTCTTCAAATTACAAAAGGTTATCTTCAGAATTCGATGAAAGATAAGTTAGTTATATTGAAGAGGACTGTATAGCCCAGTCGGTATAGGCAATGAATACATATACTATAGTATATGTATTCATTGGTATAGGTTACAACTACCAGTAATTTGCAATACGGCTGAATTTTTTTTTATAAGTACCTTAAAGTATGTAGATTAACATAAAAAAAAGTTTACCAGTCTATCAATTTCCCAAAGTCGAAAAAAAAATCGATTATCATTTTTTTTTTTCGATTATCCTTAATATTTCGAGCTGGGATGAAGATAGAGGAAAATAAAAAATACCACCGTGTAGGGGAGGTATTTTTCAACAAAAAATGTCATATGTATTTATTTCGTCCGAGCAATGGTTTGTCTGGAAAAAATTCGATAATGCAGGTATGTATTTTGCAGCAGGGGAAATCACTAAAAGGGGACATCATATTCATATATGAAGCGTTGGCTCATTATAAATTGGCCGAATTTTAATATATCGAATTGAAGCTTGACATAGGAGTTAAAATATATATTTTAAACATTTATGCTGACGTTTTTTTACTATATCTATAAAAAATAAAAATTGAAGATTTTTTTACCCATTTTGTTTTCTACACGACCTTATAGCCGGTCTGGTTCCCCAACAACAGATCAAGACGTAAAATACAAAAATACAATAAAACAACCCGATTCAAATCCAGCTAAGTCGGATCTACAACACTAGCGGAATGATGCAACGCGTGAGCCGGACAGGAAACTAAGGTGTAAACAAATTCTACCAATATATTTCGTACACGCAGGTAGCTATTCAACGCTTTCGTGAGTAGACCAATTTCCCAAATAGTTGATCTAGGTATTGTTTGAATACATTCTTGTACTTACCTGATAATTAGGCTACCAGACACTCCGGATTTGATTAATGTGCGTATAAATCCCAATAACGAAACTATCTCAAAGTCTTTGCCGTCTGGTGGAGCCGTGTCCATTCAGTGTGTTTAATGTGTCCCAGAGGAAGCGTTAGTCATCACTACAGACTTTAATAAAAACCTTGTGATATATTTACCGTCACCTTGCCTACGCACTTCGTCAGGTCCTCATGTACACACTACATGTATAAAAGCGAAATACCACTCACTCACTCACTCACTCACTGACTCACTCATCACGATTTCTCTAAAACTACCGAACGGATTGAAATGAAATTTGGTATGTAGCTTCCTCTAGGGCCCTAGGTGCTCACTATGAAAGGGTTTGAAAAAATTCGAAATTTTAGGGGGGTTTGGGGGGACCAAAGTTATTAAAAACCGATTTCTTCAAAACTACCGAACGGATTGGAATGTAATTTGTATGTAGCTTCCTCTAGGGCCGTAGGTGCTTACTAAGAAATGGTTTTAAAAAAATCGA
>JAGFPH010001872.1:116675-148338 GCA_018207615.1 Philaenus spumarius
CTAGGTCGAGGTGCAAAATCGGAAAGCGAGTGTTACCACTGCGAGCGGAACGAAGCGACGCGTTGTTCAAACCAGCGACCAAGGAATACTATAGACTGGCAATGTCGCGCAAGGCTTGAAGCCGATTCACCTAAGAGTGGTGGGGATGGAAACGTCTGACTCCGAGCGTCAGCGTTATTGTAAGTACAGTTAACAGCGTTGTGATTTAAGATGCAGATTGTGGGTTTTTTTAAGTGACAAAATTAAGGGAAAATGGTTTTTATAGGTTTGCAGACTAGTTTTTATAGTATTTGAGTAAATAGTATGATTAGTAATTATTGCTTTGATTGGAATTATATTTTTAGTTCTCTTTGATTTGTTCTAAATGTTGTCTATTTAGCGAATATTTTTGTGAGTAAAGTTAGCAACATCGCGATTTAAGATGGATATTGTGGTTTTAAATTTTATTCTGGGGCAAGGATTGCTTTATAGTTATAATTTTGAATAAAGTGTTGTTTTCTTTCAAAACCGTATAACTCATTCAGTTTCCTTATTGTTATTGTTCTTATTATACAATTTTAATATATTATCAATTTTTATTAAATTATAATTACTCGGACCATGTATGTATGGTACAATATAGTGGTAGAACAAGCAATAGCACTACAAATGAATGACAACACTTGTAGATACAGTAGATTAGCGATGGTGTTGTCAGCGCGCCGGTTCACAAAACAATCAAACCAACTCGTCACTATACCACAGCCTACAGGCTAAACTAAGCATTTTACAAAGAAATGTAAAGAATATTTTTTCTTTTTTGCTTGATTTCCAACAACTTTTACGCTTTGACAAATTACCTACACAAAAAATACAAAACTTTCTCGGTATGCCTAAATTTCATGTCATATGTCTTAACACAACGTTCACTTTCTTTGTTTTATATTTTTTCCCGCTACATAAAATATATTTTTCTATGTTGTTTGATATCAAAACGGTCACAGTGTTTTAAGCAATATTTTAAAATTTCAGAATTTTATCTCAACACTAAGTGTGTGTTCAAACGGTGTTAATGAAACGCGGCGAATTAAAATGTGTACCGGACAGAGAATCCGGTGTTTTCACCTATGAGTGGGCGTGGTCGGCTTCAACTCCCGTAATGCGTCGTGCATGGGCTTTGCCAGTCTATAGTATTCCTTGGTCGCTGTGTTCAAACGCCGAAGCAACAGCCTTGAGTAGACCGATTCATCAAATAGTTGGTTGAAACCATAAAACATATAAACTTAATTTTGGAAATTCGCTCAACTCACGTCAGCGGTTTTCAGCTGCGTGGTCGAATTATTGTAATTTGTTTAATTTATACTTTTCCTTATCATTTCATTTCAGCTGTTACGATTTCATAAAACAGCTGTTACGACATTGCACCATCTTTATCACTAGAACAAGTTTAATATACCCAATATAATTGTGCCAACGTTCACGCGAGGTAATTTAATTCACATTAGTGGCAAAATGCAATGCTAGAGTTGATGTTTAATAAAAGCATAACGTTTGAATTTTACAGTTGACTGGTAAAAGTAGACTGCGTTTATATTGGCACGACCTCAAAGTATCGCCACATGGCCTTAGCAAGCTTCGTCCAATTGTTTAACCATGTTTATGAACTCATAGTTAATGTTAATTAGTTCTAACACAGTTTCCACAGTCAAACCTCACTGTAATAATCCTCTACCAACATATTAAGTGACGTAACATTCCTGAATAAAGAAATTTCTGCTCAGGCGATATCATAAATAACTTTATGGTTGCTCTGAAATATGTCAACTCAAATTTATAATGGGGAACAAAAGTACGTATGTGAAGTTAATTCGACCACGCAGCTGGACCGCTGACGTGAGTTCAGCAAATTTCCAAAATTAATTTTATAGGCCTATGTTTTAGGGTTTCAACCAACAATTTGGGAAATAGGTCTACGCACGAAGGCGTTGAACAGATGTCTGCGTGTACGCAATATATTAGTAGAATTTGTTTGCGCCTAGTTGCCTCGCGAGTTTGCACCACTTGGCTTCGAACAGGGTACTTGTATGGTATTTTACGTTTTGGTAGATTTTGGGAGAACCAAGCGATCTATAAAGTCGCGTAAAAAAACAAAATGTGCAGAATAACATCCTACATTTTTATTTGTAGAAAATACTCAAAAACAAATTAATTCTCGAAGGAAAAATCTAAAAAAATAGTTACTTCCGGTGAAAAAACGTACCGATTTTGGATTTTTGGATTGGTTGTTGGATTTTTTTGGCTAACGAACTCGTCCGAGCGACGTAGAACCAACATGTGTACAAAATTTGAACCAAATCGGACTTAAAATTCGGCCGCTAGAGTGCGAACACATTATACATTTATATATATGAATTTTAATGACACCCCAAAACGTGTTCTGGGGACCATGATCGGTGCTCATTTGCTACTCCCGACCTTGACTCTCACCATAAGGGCCACTGCAATAGCTCATTTTTCCTATGGAAATTCGCTAAAAAGACTGTTAATTTTAGCAAAAACTAATTCATTATTTACTAGTGAATTTCCATAGGAAATATGAGCTATTACAGTGTCTCTTATGGTGAGACCTAAGATAGGGAGTAGTTAATGAGCACCGATCATGGTCCCCAGAACGCGTTTCGGGGTGTTATTACGAATTTGACATATACAGGGTGTTCCCGAACTCGCTTCTGTGGATTTTTTCCTGGAATCAAGACAAACATATTTTACAATATAAACATGGGTCTACGGTGCTTACTTCGTCTGTCTGTATGTGTTTCTTTTACAAAAATGATTATCTAGAAAACGGTTTGACCGATTGAGTTCAAACTTGATACGAAGTTATACCTAACAGTGATCTATTTTAATTAAAATAAGCGGTCATATCCTATCATGCGTTTCGAAATAACGACTGCTTGAAAATTTCAAACCTAAATTACCCGAAAACCAAAAATTAAAAAGATACCTTTTTATAGCCCTTTAAATTCCGTATCGGACGGTGTATTTATTAAAACAATAGGATGAAGGGTAATAGTTAAGTTCAAGGTAGTAACAGCATAATACAATTAAGTGACAAAACTACAAATTTATCACACAAGAAAAATTAAGTTGGTACTGGTATCATAATAAATATGTTAATTCCTCTGTATTATTGTTTTAAAAAATTAACAAAATCCGTATTCGTTGATTTTTTAAAGTTATTTATTCGTCTAAACAATTAAATTACAAGTGAAAAAACATAGGCGAAGACCGGGAGTTGAACCCGGGACCTTCACGTTTCCGTCCTGATGCTCTGCCATCTGAGCTACCCTGATAGCTCCAGATTGGTCGATGTTATCACACTTGTACGGTTTTACTGCAATTACTGAATTAACAGGGTAGTGAAGGTCCTGGGTTCAACTCCCGGTCTTGGTCTATGTTTTTTCACTTGTAATTTAATTAAATTTCCTTTCCTGAGGAAGTGTGTAAGCGGAAAAAATAAAAAATAAATAAAAATATTAATAATAACACCACTGTAAGCTGCGAATTGAGAATTGAGATTGTTTTCAATGTCGTATACACGAGGTATTCAATCTGTTAGTTAATTCAATAATTGCAGTAAAACCATACAAGTGAGATAACATCGACCAATATCTGGAGCGATCAGGGTAGCTCAGATGGCAGAGCATCACGACGGAAACGTGAAGGTCCCGGGTTCAACTCCCGGTCTTGGTCTATGTTTTTTTACTTGTAATTTAATTAAATTTCCTTTCCTGAGGAAGTGTGTAAGCGTAAAAAATAAATAAAAATAGTCTAAACAATGTTTTGTTATTGTTAAGAGCATTAACTTTTAAACGGTTAGTCTTAAAAAAAACACCAAGAAAAAAAAGTCTTAAAATAACTTTTAAAATCCAAAATCATCATAAAATTCAGGGTGTTCCGTAAGAAATTTAAAAATTGACCGCCATATTGGAAAATGGCGGTCATTTGCAAAAATTTAAAGTCCATATTTTTTAATTTCGCAAAAAACAAGGACAGGTTCCCATTTAAAATTTCCTGTCAGATTTACAATTTACAAGAAACGAACAACGGTGGCTCATTTAAAATAAACGGTACCAGGAACTGGCACATACTTTCTCATAAACATATTTAAATTACTATAACATACTCTACCTTTTCATCAGTAGAATAATAATTCAAAATACCAATTTTTTTTATTTTTTTATTTTTAAGAGTAATTTTCCCATAAAAATCCATAAAATAACGGAAATACCAACTTTTTTCAAAAACGGCTCGAACGATTTTGATTAAATTTTTATAGTTTATAGTTCTTTAGGTCCCTAATAAACTATACAATTTTAATCAAAATCGTTAGAGCCGTTTTTGAGAATATTTGATTTTTCCGTTATTTTAAGGGGTTTTACGGGAAAATTACCCTTAAAAATAAAAAATTCACAAAAATGAAAAAAAAACTTGGTGTTACCGTGGATTAGTACCTCAATACCAAATTTTATCAAAATCGGACGACTGGTTTAGGCTCTAGGTCTGATAACATCCACACACACACACACACACACACACAGACACACCCCCACACACAGACATATCACTCCGAAAACTAATTTTTTAGGTTCAGGGGGACCCAAAACGGATATTTCCACCAAAAACTCAAACTCGAAAATTTTGACGAATAAAATACTTTCTCCATATACTATGGTATAGGGGGAGAAAGTAAAAGACTCCGTGTATATTAACATATAATTATATACTAGCATAATCTTTTACCAAAAACGACACAACTATGTTAATCATTGTAAAGATAAATTAAAATGTGTATTTCAGCAGCTAGACTGTAATGATGGATGGACTTTACCAAAGCGTAAATGTCAGTTAAATGTCGAAGTCGTTCGGGTACAAAACAGACGTTAAATTAAAATGTTTTTCACCAAAGGCATTACAGGCAGAGACATACTGTTATCGCAGTAAACGTCATTTCAGAATTTCCGTGATCGTATAACTTTACGTACATAGTGATAATAAACATTCTAATGTTTCACGAGTTTATATATTTCCAAATTACCCAACTCTGTTTTGGTAGTATATTTGCCCTGACTGACTAACTGGACATAGAATCAACGTAGAGCAAAAACTGTTTAAGATACCATTATACGAAAAATTAAAGGCATATTCTTATGGGGTCATAGACACATTAATAAAGGATTAAAAATTTGTATTTTAAAGGATAAAATTACTGAACAGCCATATATAAAATAAACAGCTGTTCCGAACAAAAGCTTAGCAACTCGCGCCCGTTTGCGTTCATTGTCATAGCGACCAACTTAGCAAATTTAGAATTAGCGAATTTCCGTACGAAAGATGAGCTATTACAGTGACCCTTATGGAAAGACCTAAAGTCGGGAGTGGTCAACGATCATGGTCTCCAGAACACGTTTTGGGGTGACATTAAAATGTTTACGAGTTCACACTCTAACGGTCGCATTTTAAGTCCGTTTTGGTCCAAATTTGGTGCACACGTTGGTTGTCTAAGTCACTGGGACCAGTTCGTTAACTAAAGGAATCCAACCACCTAGAAGTACGTTTTTTAAGTAACTATTTTTTTTTTTTTATTTTACGTCGTTTTAGGGTTTCATCCGAACAAATAAATTTAGGGTATTGTTCTGCACATTTTGTTTTACACGAACTTATAGCTCTACTGGTTCCCCAGAAATCGATAAAAACGTAAAATACTATAAAAGCGCATGGTTCAAATCCAAATGGGGGATTTTTACTGTTCTTGTTCGAGGCCGATTGTCGAGTTTGTACTTTGTGAGCAAAGCGAAACATCCCATAACCGTGCAAACTCGCACGGCGAGTGAAAAGAAGGAGCGCGTGTGTCGAAGCTGGAGGCTTAGGTGCAAACAAATTCTACTAATATATTTCATACACATAGGCAGCTATTCAGCGACTTCGTGAGTAGATAAATTTCCCAAATAGTTGGCTGAAACACTAATACATATAAACTTAATTTAGGAAATTCGCTCAACTCACGTCAGCAGTTCAGCAGCTTGGTAGAATTAATTAGGTTAGATTAACAAACTAAAAGCAAACACAAACAAAAATCTACGTAAAATGCTTACTGCATTATAGTTAAATTAAAACATCTGTTGTTACATATCTATATCTATATCTATATATATAAAATTCAATGTATGTCTGTTTGTACGTTTGTCTGTATGTTTGTCCTTTATGCGTTACCAAACCGTCCATCCGATTGCTTTGAAATGTTGCATAGTAACACAGGTTAACCCTGGGAAGGTTTTAGGCCATTTACCAAAGTCCTAGGACATTAGGGCTACGCCCCAGTGGCCCTCAAAGTTTCAATGTTAATCTTATGGAAGGTCAATCTTAAGGAAAAAGAAGAAATATTTCTTTTGATTTTATCAGAAACAGCTGTTTGTATGAAAAGCTTAAAACAGCTGATTTTGATCAACAGCTGATTTTGATCAACAACTGATTTGGATCAAAAACTGAATATAATTTTAGGTTAGGTAAATCAAGCAATGAGCAGAATCCCATTATAATTTACATCGGCCCTCATGGATACGAATTAGTCTTTCAAAGTTTCAAACTAAGCAATAGCGAAACATTGCCGGGTCAGCTAGTACAGTAATAAAAATTAATTGCTTTTCCTTAACAAATATTACGCAATTTAAAGTCTGAAATATTATCAAAATAGCAAGAGTCTTGTACTTGGTACAACATCTATATAATAAAAATGAAATGATGTTCGTTGTTAAGCGCATCACTTGAGAACGGCTGGACCAATTTGGATATTTTTTGTTTGAAAATGTTCGTAATAGTCCGAACTAGGTTTTTATATAAAGAAAAATGTGAAAAGTTTCCCGAAAAAGTTTCAAATTTGGAAAAACTAAACAGCCTCTTTTGTATGGACTCAAGACCATAGCGCACAAAAACAGCTGTTCGTATAAAAAGCTTAGCAACACATGTTTGTTTACGTTCATTACCATAGCAACTTTACTTATCAGTTTATTATTCTTCAAAACCAACAGCTTTTTTAGGTTAGATTGACCAACAAAATCAAAAATCAACCAAAAATGCTTACTATATTTTAATTCAATTCAAACATTGGTGGTTACGTATTATACGTAAAACAGCTCATTTGGATCAGAAACTGAACATAATTTTAGGTTAGGCCTGCAATGAACCAAAACACGTTTATTTGCAACGAATTGGGCTAATTTAGAATCAGGGTTTTTACAATTCTTCACAACTATCAGTTTTTTTAGATTAGGCAAAAGGTTTACTGTATTATCTAGAAAGGTTTACAAACTATAAATTTAAATTTGTGTAGTATATTCTTAAGTGGCATAAAAAACATTTTGCAATTCGATTACTTAAGTCAAATGGGACAACTTCAAATTAAAGCAATAGCGAAGCATTGCCGGGTCCATTAGTTGTAAATAAAACATCTGATTTGGATAAAATAACTTAACATGATTTTAGGTTATGCCTGCAATGAACCAAAACAACTTTGTTTGCAACCAATTTCGCAAATTTTCAATTAGTAAATATTCTTCACAACTAACAGTTTTTTCTAGACTAGTTAAATGCAAATAAATGGCTGCGAGTTGAACAAACCAAAGCGTGAACCGGACTAGTGGCTGTTGTGTACACAAATTCTACTAATATATTTCGTATATACACACCAATTCAGCTCATTTGTGTTCCCATTTAGTTGGTTGAAACCCTAAAACATATAAACTTAAGTTTGGAAATTCGCATGTTTTCAAATAAATCTACTTTAATTCACATAGTAAAGTACTAGCTGAAGGTAAGCACCACTACACTACCAACCGTGTAGTAGAAATAATTTGCTATGATATGTAACACAACTATTAAAAAAATAATATGCCTGTTAACTGCCGTTTGCTAATCAATGGGACACAAAAATAATGAAAAGTTATTGTGAATTCAAACTGTTATTAGTGTAGAAAGTACTGTATATAACCAGATGTACTCGTCACATATCGTCGTTATATTAAATTTGAAGAGTCGCTTTTAAATGAACAAACCGAGCCAGCTGTTTGTGTTTGTTTATTTACCCTTACACGAGTGTCGCTCTGCATTTTAATTGCAATAAAATAACTATTCAAATTTGGAACAATATCAATATTGTTTCAATAATAGATATAATGTATTACATTGTTTATTGTAAATAGCCATTGGACAGTTGAATATCTAGTAACTGTATTGCGTGAGTTGGTTTAGAAAATAACTGAATTTGTTTTATTTGCATTATTTTATGGGTTATTATTAATATAGCATCCAACTTATCAAATTTAGAATCATTTTATTACTATTCACACACAACAGCTTTTTACTTTCTCCACCCTATACGTAGTATATGGAGAAAGTATTGTTTTCGTCCAAATTTTCGAATTTGAATTTTTAGTAGAATTATCTGTTTTGGTGCTCCCTGAACCCCAAAAAAATGTTTAGTGGAATTATCTGTGTTGGTGCTCTCTGAACCCAAGAATATTTTTAGTGGAATTATTTGTTTTGGTGCTTCCTGAGCCCAAAAAAGTGGTTTTTTGGTGAAGTCTTTCCGTATGTCTGTAAGGATGTGTACAGAGCTGGAGACCATACCAACGGTCCGATTTTGATGAAATTTGGTATGTAGGTGTAGTTCTGGATATCTCCAGGTGTATTTTTCATTTTTTCAAATTTTTGATTTTTAAGGGGTTTTACCCCCCCAAAAATGGCCAAAAACCGAGAAAATCAAAATTTCTCAAAAACGGCTCTAACGACTTTGATAAAATTTGGCTTATTTGTAGCCCTTAATGTAGCCTACCCTACCATATTCAAAAAATGGCCCAAAAAACGAGAAAATCAAAATTTCTCAAAAACGGCTCTAACGACTTTGATAAAATTTGGCTTATTTGTAGCCCTTAATGTAGCCTACCCTACCATATGCAAAAAACCACATCTTTCTAAGAATTCTCATTTAATAATAATCTTAAATAATAATAATAATAACTGATTTTGGGGGTTTTTTGGCCAAAAAGGGGGTTGTTTTTCAAAAAAAATTTAAACCTTTTTTCGTACATCTACACAGGTCTTGACATGTTTGGTGCAAAATTTGTTCGAAATCGATCGAATAGTTTAAATAATAATAATAATATAATATGGAAGTGTGTTACATGCATCTAATATTTTCCATGGTAACATTTTCCTACTTTTGCAATTCTAAATAACCACCTCCTATGCTACTCTTGGGAAGGTATAAAGTTTCATCTGGGAGAAAGTATGTGGCAGTTATCTGGTACCGTTTATTTTATTAAGTTAACTTAATAAAAGCAAACACAAACCAAACTCTACGAAAAAGGCTAACTGTATTAGAACTTAAACATCAGTTGTTACACACTATAAATAAAACAGCTGATATGGCTCAAAAGTTTTAGGTTAAAAATATACTGAACCAACACACATTTCTTGAAAGCAGATACATTTATTACCATAGCAAGCTATTTGGCAAATTTATAATCAATTTATTATTATTCACAAACAAACAGCTTTGTTTTATTAGGCTAACAAAAGAAAAGCAAACACAAACAACAATCTAAAAATGCTTATCTATATAATATTATATAGACGTAAAATTTGTTTGTTTGTTTTATGTAGTGCGAAATCTCTGGAACTACTGAACCGACTGAAAAATTAGTTTTACTAATAAAAGGCTACACTATCCCTGAGTAACATAGGCTGTAATTCATTTTGATGAAAACATTTTTTATTTCAATATTTGTAAATTTAGTCGGGAAAAATTCTTAGGTTAGGCCTAGACTGATGAACCAACACTTGTATTTACATTTATTACCATAGCAACCACTGAATAAAATAACACATAAAACTTCTGTTTGCTCTAATATTTCCATTAACAGCTGATTTCAAACTTTGAGGCACTTATAGGTATTTCTGATTTTTGTTAGGTTTTTATTAAAGTGCAGACCTGAGCCTTGCTGGTTCTTTTAAACTTTATTATAACTGCTGTTATAAAATATACAAAATAATTTGATTTGAACGTTTAACATTATTTACCATCTTACCTTTGGGGTTGTTGTTAATAATATTATAAAGAGGTTTAATTTATTTGTTTGTTTGTTTGTATGCAGGGGGCAATCTCTGGAACTACTGAACAGATTAAAGAAATAGTTTTACTAATAAAAAGCTACACTATCCCTGATTAACATAGGCTATAGTTCATTTTGACAGAAATATTTTTTATTTCAATATTTGTAAATTTAGTCTGACAAAAGAAGCAATTATTTGTATTTCTAACTTTTAGGTTAGGTTTTTATTAAATTGTAGACCTGAGCCTTGCTGGTTCTTTTAACCTTTATTATAACTGCTGTTATAAAATATAGGAAATAATTTGATTTGAACATTTAACATTATTTACCATCTTAGCTTTGGGTTTATTATAATTCCTACACCTGTATTATAAAGAAAACATAACATGATTATGTGTATAGAAGGTTCAAACGGGGTTTGGTTGCGGAGCACCCAGGGTTTCCCCTAGTTATTCATTGAAAAATTGCCTATCTTCTGTATGAAAATAAAAAAATCTCTGTCCTAATCAATTGTCATTCCCGTTAAAATGTCATAGTATATAATAATCTATTTGCATTTGCTTCGCCGCGGGAATTGATGAGCGAAGCGAGCAGGCGAAGCCATATAGTTTCTAATAAAAGTTTAGGTAATGTTCTGTTTCAAAAAATATCATGCAAAATCTTGAAAGTTGTACCAATCTTACAAAAGAAATTAAGGGAACGGAAGCAATACTGGGCCACATAGATTGGTACTGTTCAAAACTTACCTTTAAAAATTTAAATATCACCAAACGTAGGAATGTTTCAGCTGATTACTCACAATTCACTAGATACCTAGAGGTTAACTCAATAAACCATAGAACTAGATATAAATTTTGGCTTTATTGACCAAAATAAAAAGTTTATATGCCCTTAACAAAAATGAAAATATTTATACGCCCTTAGTACAAGAAAACTTCAGATTGGAAGAAAACATATATATTTAATTAAATTGAATTTAAAAGCCCTCCCCAAAAATAAAAATCAAAAACCCTCCCCTTTAATAAAGATTACAGAAATTATACAAAAGGTTAGACAAGATTACAAAAAAAATTAACATGAAATACCATGGATTTGTTTAAGGATAATTATATATGTCGTTGGCCAACTCTAAAGCTAAATATAAATAATTGAATAAATAAACAAAATTAATTATGAGACGTCTCTCTATAAAAAAAGGTATATGAATTTCTAATATATACAGCCCTTAGGGCTAAGGTCCGAAATATGCTATAGCTTGCACCTCCCAATTATTAAATACAAACATATCCTATATAGTATTCATACACAAAATTACTTTTTCAAAATACAGCCTGTTTAATATTTAACACAAAAATCAACTGCAGATCATTCATATTTCAAATTAATCTCTGTCTATAACTAGAACACTGTAGATACAAGAATTTTATTTTATTTAAAGTCCTGTTGAAAGGTAGGCCTTTTCAGTAAGGCGTAGCTGTGGTGTAGCTTATGGCATTGTATGGGTTAAATATCCCCTGAAGTTGAACCAGTGTAACTGCATAAAACAAATAACAATCCTTTTTTAGAAAACTTGCAGCTAATTTAAATAAGCATAAATCAGATAGTTCTTTTGAGTTAGCTGTTCTAAAATTTGTAGCACAAGGTGACAAATTGCTACTTAAAGATTGTAAGAGTTAATACAACATGTATCATGTTGCATAAGAATGTTTCTACATGTTAACCAAACCACATGGCAACATAAAAATGTTCTTGTTTAGTTACATAAAATATATATATCAGAAATATTATGCCTATAGCTCTTTAAAAGTTTTCAATATTCTGATTATACTGCAGAAAACTACACAGTTACAGTTAATTAATACAGAACTGTTTAGGCTAGTTTTTGTTTGAAATAGGTTAAGACTTTAGTAATACACAACATAGCATCAGCTTTAAAGTTTTTGTAGGCTGTAAGATTAGCATTTTAAAATTAGGCTGTAGTAAAAATGAAATACATAGGTCTTTTATTAAATCAAACAAAATGAGTTTGAAACGTTATTCTTAAGCCAACGGTGGAACTAACCTTATTAAATTTTACAAGTGAACATTTCATAATTATCAAGGTAAAGCTAAAACATTCTTACCTGGTATTCACAAAATAAAGGCTTATAACAAAGGCATGTTAAATAGCCTTGCGCATAACTCGCGACAAAAAAAAATATAAGGAATTAATCCACAACGTAATTTAACTATATCAGCGACATAACAAAAGTGGACTTTCCTGTAGTGGAAGCGATGGCGGACTCTCTTCTCGAATGTTCTAAAACGAAGCAAGGTTAACGGTCTAGAGTAAATCAGCTGTTTCAGCCCTCAGACAAGCTGTCGCATAAGAACGACCTCTGTCCCGGTATGCACGCATGCAAAGAAAGCACTGATACCGTACAGAGTCGGTACCTAGTGGAGAAAGGAGTAACTAATTGGAAAGGTCGGTAAGGGTAAAATGCAGAAAGGTTGTAAACTGTCGGAAAATAGTATTTATTAAAGGAAAAAAAATATAGGTGGCGCGAAAATCTAAAAACGTCACAAAGTGTAAAAATATTAAATTTAAAACTTGAAATACAGATGCAGCAATGTTTTAAACGAACAACAAACGGGCTTTTTTCGTTGTTTCCCCGTTAGGGACGTCAAGGGGAATTCCGGGAGCGAGATGCACTCGTGGGATTAAGCAAATGTGGGTTGTGTTCTTCCAGGTAATAACTAAACCAACATACTGAGAGGATCTACACGGCTGTTATAAAAACACTGTTATGCAATATTGTTTACTGTTAAATTTCATTAAAAGTTTATAATAATCACCAATAAAGTTCGTGTAGCTAGCATCTTGTAAAGTACTGAACTCGACCACTTTTTACAAAAACAAATTGTTTATATTTAAAGATTTTACTCGACTGGGTTTTAGAAATTGTTCCTGGTCAAAATATGAACCTCGAATTATTATACAGAATTACTATTTTAAGTGTGCCACCATTTGTATATCAGAAGCAACAAGATTTACAGGAAACTTTAAATGGGGGAGTTCACCTACTTTTTAGTGGCAATTAAAAATATGAATTTGAAATTTCGAAAATATGCCGCCATTTTCCAATATGGCGGCCAACTTTCGAATTTCTTATGGAAACCCCTATTTTCTATGACGGATTTGGATTGAAAATGTAATTTTAAGACATTTTTATTCTTGTTATTTTTTTATAAACTTAACCGTTTTGTCGCTAGGAGCGCTGTTTCGAAATTTCAAATTCATATTTTTAATGGCTACTAAAAAGTAGGTGAAGTCCCCCATTTAAAGTTTCCTGTAAATCTTGTCGCTTCTGATATACCAATGGTGGCACACTTAAAATAGTCATCCTGTATAATAGCATTAAGTTGTAAATAGGGGAGACCCCTGCGTGCTCCGCACGCCAACCCCCCACCCCCCAACTCCCTGTTGGTACCCGTTGTGTGCCGTTGGAACCCGTTGTATAGTCAGCAAGGCTCAGGTCTACACTTTAATAAAAACCTAACCTAAAAATTGATTTAAAATTTGAAATAAACTGTCAATGAAAATATTAGAGACTACAGCTGATTACTGAATCAACAATAAACATTACAAATCAGACCTAAAACACACCAACAATAACATAACCTAAATCAATGACTACATATGTAGTCATTGCCTAATCAAATCATCTGTTGACATTTGAGTAAGTTTAAAGTAAACAACTTATTTATTTGAAACTCAATTAGTTTATCAGCTGTTTAAAATCAAATTACAGTATTTCCTATTATACTAGTTCTAGCATAGGCTACTGATGCATTTTTAAAACTCGGAATAAAACTGAAATAAAAGTGTAAATCAAATATTTAGCTTCACAGTGACTTAGAACTGGAAATTATCTTTTAAATAAAAAAATAATCATCAAAATCGGTTAAGTATTAACTTCAGGAAGTGAGTGAACTAAAATCAGGAATTTTTTTTAATATATAGATTATTTGTATTCAATTTTTTAAGCGAAAAACTTCTTTAGGCTCACCGAGCACTTTTTTGATGAGGTCAAATATACGAACTCGGGAAACATCTGATTACTGTAACAACAATAAACTTACTTAATTATTATTTAGTATGGCGTTTCCATTGCCGTAAAATCCCACTATCTGTTATTGTATTCAATTGGTTGCCGTGGTAAAATATTGAAATAAAAAATGTTTTTATCAAAATAGCCCTATGTTACTCGGGGATATCGTAGCTTTTTTTAGTAAAACTATTTTTCAATCGGTTCAGTAGTTCCAGAGAATACCCCCTACATACAAACAAACAAACAAATTTGACTTCTTTATAATATTAGTATAGATATACAGTATATTTTAATTCAATTCGAGGAGACTATTTCCACTTTAGAAATTTAACAATGTTTTTTTTATTTCAAATTTGTTAAGGAGGCTACTAGGAGTTATTAAATTTTATTATTATTATTTATTTAGATATTTATTTTATTCCCTAATATAGGCCTATACAAACACATACAAAATAATAAAATAAGAAGGTAACTTAAACATAACATAAAATAAAATAACTACCTGTAATATAACATTACACTTAACTTATATAAAAAAAAAAACAGAATAGTTTCCATACGGGGAATAAAATATTTTGCAACCTCTAGGGCAAGCAAGCCCGTTTTGAGGCTGAAAGCAGACGATAATTTATTCATAACAAAAAGAAGAAAAAAAGAGTAAGAAAAAGGGGTTCTGGGAGCAGTTAAATTTAAAATAAATAATATATTATGGAAAAAACATACAAATAGCGGAAGAATTTTTTAAAGACAAATTAACAAATAAGAAATTAAAGAAACATATCAACACTAACTAAAGGTTTAACAGCACTTACGTAAAAGTTATATAGGCTACGATAAAAATTTTACAATAATCATACATAAAAAACACTCAACATTTTACTCTATCCAAATTTAAATCACACAGTTCACATCCATACTCTCATACACACACAGGCTCAAAACTACTGTACTTCCATCTCTCTCACACAACCACTCACACATACAACATAGATCATCACACGACCACATCCAGCAAGCCCTCCACATCGTCCCTGCTCAATAGCCAGTTCTTCAGGAGAAACAAATATTTCCTTAGTTTACCAATGACTCCTAATATAAAATATTTTAAGGGCTTTGTAAATAAACAGATAGCGAAGAGGCAATACAGAGATACATCGAAACAATGGTAAAGATGGCACCAGCCTTGTTTTATTTAATATAAGCCGTACGAACCTCTTCTGTGTTACAATAAAAGTCCTAAGATTAGTAATATACGTACCTCCCCAACAACAGATCCCATACTCCAACCTACTATGGACCATGGAAAAATAAATTTTCCGTAAAACGCTTCCCGGAACGACATATTTTAAGTGAAAAAATAAACGTAAGATATTGTTTAGTTTAGCTTTTAAATTAGCAATGTGCATTTTCCACGTTAAACGGTCATCTAAAACCACTCCCAAATACTTACACGAGGACATTTGTTTTAAAGAAATATAAAAAACTATTTTTATAAACGAAATAAAATTTTGAAAAAAGTAACTTAAATCGTTCGTGAAAGACATTTTGGTCAAATGTGTTATTTATAAATTGCCGTACAATAAAGCTGTTAAAAATGTAAGCCGACGATAAAATGCCTCAGTTAATTGGAGTAAGCAGGGGTTACCTATTTGGACTACTTTTTAAAACTGTAACCAAAGCCAGGGTTGGCATAGCACCAAAGTGGCATTACTGCAACTAAATTATCGATACTTGATCCCCCTTTCCCAGCCTGACCTACTTTATTTCTTACAACTGCTACAAGAGAGAAACAGATCAAAAGTACCTAATATTGTTACATTTTTAAAGTCATATTGAGTTAAATAATACGTATCTATATATAAAAATTAATGTTTCTTTGTCCTCTATAGACTCAAAAACTATTCAACCGATTTCACTAATAGTTTCACAGTTTATCCATATCATTGCCAGGAGTGTTTAGACGTTACCATTACTACAGTCTAAGGGGTTGAAAGGGGGTTGCTACCCTTATGCAATAAATATAATGTAGGTGTAGCCATAACCGATCGCTATTAATGTATAATATATTAAATATATTACTTGCTTTAGCAATCATTAAAATTGTCAATAGTTGACAGATGTTTCGCCTATTTGTCAGGCAAGCCTTTTTCGTAGATTTTTTCTTTCTATTGGTTTCTATTTTGTTAACCTAACCTAAAAATAGTGGCAAATAATTATCTGATTCTAAATTCTCCAAGTTGGTTGCTATAGTAATGCCTTAGCAATCCTTAAATTTATCAATAGTTGACAACTGTTTCGCCTATTTATCGGGCATCGTCAGAACTTAAAACACTTTACGCATCAAAAAATAGTTCATTTAAACAGATTTAACAAACATATAAAACATACATTTAGAACACTTAATAAATTTAATTGCTAGAAAAAAAGCACAAGAGTGGACGGTCACACTCCTGTAACATTAAATTTTATAAATGTTCTTTTTATTTGTTTGTTAAATATGTTTTTAATCAGAGTAATGTGTAAAGTGTTTTAAGTTCCGACGACGCCCGATAAATAAACGAAACAGTTGTCAACTATTGACAATTTTAAAGATTGCTAAGACAAGTTATTACCATAGCAACCAACTTGGAAAATGTAGAATTAGATAATAATTTTCCACAGTTAAGAGTTTGTTTTTAGGTTAGGTTAGCAAAATTAAAACCAACAGAAAGACAAAAAATCTACGAAAAAGGCTTGTATTATAATTTAAACGTCTGTTGTTATATATTATGAATAAAACAGCTGGTGTGGATCAAAAGCTTTTAAGGCCTAAACTAAAGCAGAACATGTTCCTTGAACGAATTTACATTCAATTCAATAGCAGCCAACTTAAAAAGTTTTGAATCAGGTAATTTTTTCCACAACCAACAGTTTTTTTTTTTTTAGGCAATTGCAAAACACAAACAGCGGAAAATTCTTACTATATCATAGTTTAAACTCCTATCACTATTAATAGTATGCCAACTTTATTCTCTACTAGTTCTATCTGACCAGTTGTGGTACCGTATGTGGTCATATTTTATAACTTGAAAATTGTCTTTCTTCTGTATAAAACTAAAAAATCTCTATCCTAATCAATCCCTTCGTCATTCCCGTGAAAATATAATAGTATACAAGAGTATGTTTGCATTTGCTTCGCCCCGGGGGTCAAAGCCCTATAGTATATTTGGATAATGACTATAATTTGTAAAAGCTAAAATAATACTTTAGAATCCAAACAAAACATTGAATACGTCCAGCACCCAAAAACACTCTCTACAAAGAATACACTATGAAGGAATGGTTAATCGATATATTCTATCGATAGTAGAGGTCAAGTAAATGTGCCGAGCTCCGTTGCCAGCCAACCAACCATAAAGTTTTACTGTACTAGACTTTTATTTAATATCGATATAGAGGTTTCATTTTTAATGTGTTTCCAACTGTACTGTCTGGATTTAACTACGAATGTACTGATTAGAATGAAGATATGAAAGCAACCTTTTAAATTGCAATACACAAATAATTCTAATAATGGGTAACTAATTACCTTATTTTTAACCGTCGAGCACTCTAAAATATATCCTTTCTGGATTACCGGTTTTGGTGGTTCATGCCACCATCATCAGATCAACCTCAAAAATGATTCATTCCACTTTTGTAAAACACGTCGTAATAAACTATACACAATTAACATAAAACATTAAAAAACACAAACACTTGAACAAATTTAAATATATACACTGAAAAAACAACTTCACACATCACATGAGGACACGTGCCACAAAACTGTATTTGGTTGAACCACTCGAAATCAATTTTGAAAAAATCAAAATGGCTGTAACTAAAAATTTTAAATACTACAAAATATCGTTGTGTGGCATATCGTTTGAAAGCCTATTTAATTCTGAATAAAAAAAGAAGCATAATTCTTTTTTTCTAATAGTACAGCAAAATGGGGCAAAATCGGAAAACACGATACCGTTGTTTTTGGCCGCCATTTGAATCGGTTAAAAATATGGATGTGCAAATTTCACCGTTGGTTTTCTCTTGAAATTCTACATGGAAATTATGTATCACATGACCACCTTCCTATTTAAAAAAAATGAAGTTCATTCCAAGATGGCGCATCCAATATGGCGGTCAAAAATTTCAAACTCACCAAAAAGTGGTTATTTTATGGTTGTGAATAACTGTTTTCATTTCTATCTCATAAGACTCGTACTTTTTGAAATATTATGCTGTTTCCAGACTTTTGCCTCTGTATACATACATATATATGATTTTTAATGACACCCCAAAACGTGTTCTGGGGACCATGATCGGTGCTCATTTGCTACTCCCGACCTTGGGTCTTACCATAAGGACCACTGCAATAGCTCATTTTCCTATGAAAATTCGCTAATAATACCCACTTAATGGCTAAAACTTATCTATAAGGACAAACCAAATATAACTTTCATCTATACAGGGTGTCCCGCAACCAATCTACCAAACTTTACCATGATATTCAAGCAGGTTAAAACCACGGTATATAAAATACTAACGGTAGGGTTCACGAGTGGATGCGCAGTAACTCGTGACGTCATCGGGACCCACATTCTCATAAGCTCCATAAGCTTATTATGTAAAAATTGAAGAGCCATATGTAAAAATTTAATAACTTTAAAAATATTTAACCGATTTTAATAAAATTTTAACCGCACATAGAAAACATGTCTTTAATAATAATATGAAAAAATCAGATTGTTACAACACATTTTAATACCTTTACTGATTAGGCCTATAAAAATTACTTTCCGATATCTGTATTCGGTGAAAAATTGTTTGTTCATGTCTTCAGTAAAAGTTGAATAACTTTAAAAATATTTAACCGATTTTAATAAAATTTGAACCACATATAGAAAACATATCTATAATAACAATTTAAGAAAATTAGGTCGTTAGAACAAATTTTAATACCTTTACTGATTAGGCCTATAAAAATTACTATTTCAAATTCGACAAACGGCGAACAATATTTACGGCGGTTAAAATTTTATTAAAATCGGTTAAATATTTTTAAAGTTATTAAATTTTTACATAAAGCTCTTCAATTTTTACATGATAAGCTTATGGAGCTTATGAGAAAGTGGGTCCCGTTGACGTCACGAGTTACTGCGCATCCACTCGTGAACCCTACCGTTAGTATTCTATATACCGTGGTTAAAACTAGCAAATAATACAATATAACATGGATGTATATTATACCCTATCTCCCTTAGTTGAAAATTAGTTTTTCTATATGCGTTTTTTGTTTAAATATCTTATAAACGGTTTAAGATAAATTCATCAAACTCGGCATGAACACTAACACATTGGCTTGCACAAATGTACAAAATTTCAGTTTAATTAAGTTATTCGTTTTAAGATGGCGGTGGTTCAAACTTTCAAAGTTTTAATTTCCAAAAAATTTATATTTTACGAATCAATTCAGATAAAAGAAAATGTAAAAAATTCAAGTGGTGTATCAGTTTTTCATCATTGAGCCAAGGGTAACTAGTCTTTTATATAAAACCCAAAAAAGTTTCATTCTAGTATGAAAATCCCCAAAAAGATTTTACTTCCTGTCAAATACCGTGCTTCCGATTGTTGAATTTTTTGGCTAACGAACTCGTCCGAGCGATAGACAACCAACGTGTGTACCAAATTTGGTAAAAATCGGACCTAAAATGCGGCCGTTAGAGTGCGAACCCATATATACATATTTATATAAAATATAACATTTTTAAAGACATGTTATGGGAACCATGATCGGTGCTCATTTACTACTACCGACCTTGGGTCTCACCATAAGTGTCAATGCAATAGCTCATCTTTCCTGTGTAAATTCGCTGATAAAACCGCCATTAATAAAAAGGAAGTGTATATAAGCGATATTCTAGTCGTGCTCGAGCGCTTTACCAATGTAATAGCATAGGCCGGCCTTCTCAAGATTGGCTCAGCTCACTGGATTCGATGTTTTACTCGAGAATGGTATTTAACACCCTTAAAGATGAATAACTTTACCGAGAACAGATTTTGGATATCTCTTTCTGTCTTTTAAAGTTTTCAAAACATTCCCCCGTAAACAATCTTGCAAAACCGACATTCACTCGCATTCAAACTTCCGACAACTACTTGCGATAGACTATCACTTTGAATGGCGTGTGTTCCACAAAGGGCTTAAGTAGGTTCGAGCACAACCACTTCAAAACAGTCAGCACACTTCAACAACCATCGTCAGACCAATTATAAGTTCGCGTCTCTGACAAGTTGTACGGGTAAACTTACCCGATATGTTTACTAATTAAACTAACCTGTCTGAAGGTTCACCATCGGGTCTTCAGTTTTAAATGTGTTATTTCTGCGAGTTGTATTTTAACTTGTACAACTCTATTGTATCAAACACAGCAGCTGTAACTTCAGCTGTCACAAGTCTGAACCAACTTGAACAGTCTCTACTGACATTCAAATTTACTTCTAATTAAAACTTGATTTGTAATCTTGTGTTTTTAGCGAATTTCCATAGGAAAAATGAGCTATTGCAGTGGTCCTTATGGTAACACAGGTCGGGAGGAGGAAGTGAACACCGATCATGGTCCCCAGAACACGTTTTGGGGTGTCATTAAAAATCATATATATATATGTATATATATGTATATGTACATTTGTGTTCGCACTCTAGCGGCCGCATTTTAAGTCCGTTTTGGTTCAAATTTGGTACACATGTAGGTTGCCTACGTCGCTCGGACGGGTTCGTTAGTCAAAAAAATCAAACAACCGGAAGCACGTTTTTTGACCGGAAGTAACTATTTTTTGAGATTTTTAATACGAGAATGAATTTTTTTAGAGTTTTTCTACAAATATAAATGTAGGATGTTATTCTGCACATTTTGTTTTTTCACACGATCTTATAGCTCGCTTGGTTCCCCCAAAATCGATCAAAACGTAAACTACCATACAATTACCCGGTTCAAAGCCATTTGGTGGATTTCACCATGGGGTTAGCGTGCGAAGCACGCAATGCATTATTTATTGAAGATGCTCCCAATATATGGGTGGGCGTGCGAAACACGCAATGCACTGTGTATTGAACATACTTCCAATATGCAGAATGGCGTGTGGAGCACCAAATGCTATATGTATTGAAAACACTCCCAACATGCTGACTGGCGTGCGAACCATTCAGCACCGTCGTGAATAGACCTATTTCCCAAATAGTTGGTTGAAACCCTAAAAAATGTACGCCTATAAACTTAATTTTGGAAATTTGCTCAACTCACGTCAGCTGCGTGGTCGAATTATTATTAAATTGTAGACTTTCTCCAAATTGTCGCTTATTGATAAACCCGGCAGTGGCCCAATGCAAACGTATTATTGTATATGTTAGATTGATTTAACGAATCCATACATACAAATCAATTGAAGCGTCTGTCTGTGATCTCAAAATATAAGCTTTTTTCTAAGCTCATATAGTTAATCACACATTACCAAAATCTAAACACACATTATAAAATGTTGTGTCTGTCTGTCTGTTTGTTTATCCGGGATTATCTCTGGAACGGCTGAACCGATTTTGACGAAACTTTAATCAACATAAATAGGACTTTAAAAAAATATTTGAGGCTACTTTTTAATAAAAACAACACTTAAAATTCCTGTAAAAAATTTAAAAAAATTCTGGACAAAATTAGGGATTTTGTGGACAATGACGCTCATGTTGCACGTCTATTTCGATCTATGTCTTAGATTATGTACATGTCACAGCTACCCCCACCACCCAACATAGATCCAAGTGTCTCTGTCCTAATCAATCATCATTTCAGTAAAGATTCCTATTAAAAAATTTAAAAATTATGAAACAAATTTTGGGGATTTTGTGGTTACCTAAAGTGATTTATTTCGAACAAATTTGCACCAAATACGTCAATTAGGCCTGCATAGATGCACAAAAAAGGTTTTTGACATTTTTTTTAAAACAACCCCCTTTATGGCCACAAACCCCAAAAATCAGTTCTTCTTATTATTATTATTATTAGCTAAATGAAATTTTTTAGAAAGATTCTGTTTTTTGCATATCAAAGGGTACATTAAAAGCTATAAATAAGCCAAATTTGATCAAAATTGTTAGAGCCGTTTTTTTTTATAAAAAAATAATAACTCAATTTTGGGAGTTTTTTTTGCCAAAAAGGGGGTTGTTTTCTTCAAAAATTTTCAAACCCGTTTCTCGTGCATCTAAACAGGCCTACTTGACGTGTCTGGTGCAAATTTGTTTCAAATCGATTGAATAGTTTTCGCTCTAGCTTTGTATACATACAGACAGACATTTTGTAAAAAATACTTTTTTGGACTCAGGGGGTCCCAAAACGGATATTTCCAGAAAAATCTCTATACTTTCTTTATACTATAGTACAGTGAGAAAGTAAAATAAGGAATAGTATTCATCACGTAATATAAATTACAAAGGAGCATGTATCGCAGTGTATTTAGCATAAAGTGCACACGGTTAGAATTTCAGATTGAAGGAAACAATCAAGTTAATCAGTCTACCCAGACACAATGCTGAATTCTAGAGCACTTTAAATAACGATTACTCTTACTTCGTTCAAGCGGAGTTAACGTAACGTTAAGTATATTCGTACCTCGCATGGTGGAACTGTGGTTTGTACTACAGCAGCTTAATTAGTTGCTACTTTGTAAAAACACTTAAAGATACGCAGCTGAACCGCTGACGTGAGTTGAGCGAATTTTCAAAATTAAGTTTATATGTTTTAGAATTTTAACCAACTATTTGGGAAATCGGTCTACTCACGATGGCGGTGAATAGCTGCCTGCGAGTGCGAAACATATTAGTAGACTCTAGCCCCGGCTCACGAGCTGCTTCGTTCCGCTCGCAGTGGAAGAACTCGCTTCGACACCGGGTAATTGTATGGTATTTTTAGTTTTGATCGATTTTGGGGGATCGGAAAGGGCTATTATAAGGTCGTGTAAAAAAACTAAATGTGCAGAAAAATCTATATTTATTTTCTTATACAGGGTGTCTTACGAAGAAACGGAGAAACTCTCAGGACTTGTTCTTCAGGTGAAAATAACAGAAAAAGTTCATATAAACATAGGACCGAAAACTCTTCGTTTCCCAGATATCCACCATTTTGTTTTTTGTGCAAAATAATGCATATCTAGAGAATGGTTTGACTGATTGAGTTCAAACTTGGCGTGAAGTTAAACCTAACAATGGTATAGCTCAAGAAAAATAATCGATACTATCGAATCTTGCGTTTCAAAATGGCGGCTGTTTGAAAATTTCAAACCTAAATAACTCAAAAACCGTACATTTTAATGAAAAATGTCAAGATACCTTTTTTGTAGCTCTTTTTATTCCCTATCGAGTGGTATAACTCTCAAAACAATCGGAAGAAGGATAATAGTTAATTTATGTGTAATAATGTTTTTATTCAACCCGGCATACTATACCAACACAGTAAACACAGCAATATTGTATGTGAACATAGCAATAAACTTGTTTTGACGGTTACACCACCCGATAGGGAATCAAAAGGGCTACATAAAAGGTATCTTGATATTTTCGTTTAAATGTACGGTTTTTGAGTTATTTAGGTTTGAAATTTTCAAACAGTCGCCATTTTGAAACGCAAGATTCGATAGTATCGATTAATTTTCTTGAGATATATCATTGTTAGGTTAAGCTTTATGCCAAGTTTGAACTCAATCAGTCAAACCGTTCTCTAGATATGAATTATTTTTCACAAAAAACAAAATGGCGGATATCTGGAAAACGAAGAGTTTTCGGTCCTATGTTTATATGAACTTTTTTGTTATTTTCACCTGAAGAACAAGTCCTGAGAGTTTCTCCGTTTATTCGTGGGACACCCTGTATAAAACTTTTCATTCTAATACGAATTGTTAAACAATTTTTATTTCCTGACAAAATAACGTGCTTTTGGTTGTTTAATTTTTTATCTAACGAACTCTTCCCAGCTACTTAGAAAACCAAAAATTTGGACCAAATCGGACGTACAATGTAGCGAGTGCTTCAGCTGTGAATGGAACGAAGCTGCGCGTGAGCCTTTACTGAAGACTGAGGAGCAAACTAATTCTACTGATATACTCGAAGGCAGCTATTCAGCGCCTTTGTAAATAGACCAAGTTCACAAATAATTAATTAAAACCCTGAAACATAATATATTATAATAAACTTAATTTTGGTATTTCGCTCGACCCACGTCAGCGGTTTTTCTGAGTGATCAAATTATTTTTAATTTGTACTTAAACAGCTGCTGCAGGTTTTGGTTTTTTAGGCGGAAATTGTTTGTCTTATTGGTGAAAGTGCCTGTAAAAAAAAAACAATGGTCTCCAGAATTTTAAAATTCAAAAACTTATTAGTAACTGCTAGTTCTAATAAGCTGCTAAATTTCAAATTACCATCGTTATTTAAAATTGTCAATATTAATAATATTTTTTTCAATTTTAAGCACAGTTATGACCATTTGGTCTTTCCTTCCTCTTAACCTCAAATTACTTTTCGACTATTTGAGAGTACGTACGCAATCAAAAATTCTACGTACATTTGGACATTGCAGGAGCTATGATTTCGGTAAATGCGAGTATATAGTTTCACCAGGTCTAACTTACAGGCAACCTAAACTAACAAACAGAATTAGTTTGATCCGGAATGGAAAGTTTGCTTGGTTTGAATTGGACTGATTGAATTGAAAAGTGACTATTCAAAATGGAAATTACCTAAGCACACAACGCACAGGGCTGTTCAATTTATCCGTTTCAAATTAAACTTTTGTTTATACTGTGTGTTATTGTACGTAGAACAATTGCGCTAAATAAATAATACAAACCATAAATGTTGTGGTATTCTGCAATATACATCTATCAACTGATTTAAATTTCAAGTAATACATAATTCGTACACAAAATGGAATCCTTATATTTAATACGTGAAGCCGTTTTTTGTGAACACAACTCCTCCCTTATTTATGGACCAAATTTAATGTTTGAGTTGTCAAAAAATTCGTCTCTTTTCAAAGTTTTGCAATAGGGTTTTAGATGTCAAAAATTCTTATCCGTAATGGCGTGATCTAATCTCAAGTGTCGGGTTTTCCCCACAAGATTAAAACTAGCCATTCACGGTCCGATTTGTAGTCCGATTCAAAGTCTGATGTTCGATGTAGGAGCGTGAATGGGTTTGATGGACGACGAGTTGGATGATCGGACAAATCGGAGTCCCAGACCAGACTACAAGAGGATCCGACTTCCAACTTCCGACGGAGTCGGACTGTGAGTGTGGTGATCGTCCGATTGCGTCAGTTTAAACTTTGATTTTGCTGTTGTTTGATCTTCCTTTTCCCCTATACTTTGTACATTTTTACTTCTATAATAGTGGATAATAAAGGGTTTTTGGAATTTATGGAATTGTACCGAGAGAATAGGTGTTCGTGAACACAAGTGATGCAATTTATTCAAACTGACATGTTTGTGAGCATCTTCGCTTAGCAATAGTTAAAAACTAATTTCTTAACCTATTGAAAAATATAGGTGAATGTTTACTACACTGAACAAATTTAGGCAGTTGTCTTCTATATTAAAAAATATAGGTGATTGTTTAAGTATACTGAAAAGATATAGCCTAGGTAATTGTTTAGTATATTGAAAAATGTAGGCGATTTTAAGTATATTGACAAAATATAGGTGATTGTTTGTCTAATTATTTGCTATAGTAATTGCTGGACATGTAGATACAACTGCCAAGATTTACAAGGAAAGAAGACTGAATTGGAAAAGTTAGTTGGATGGTAAGTTGGATCAAGTTGGATCGCGAGTGGTGAAACGCATCCAACTTGCAGTCCAACTCGGTCGTCCTACAAATCGGACCGTGAATGGCTACCTTAACGTGGAACGAATTTTAAAACCATTTCTATAAAAAACAGCTGTTTATAATAAGAAACAAACTAATCCAGCTGCTTTTATGGATGTAAATAATGTTGTTTATAGTTAGAATAATACTAATGTTTATAATAATAATTTAAAATCCATTTCTTTACAAAACAGCTGTTTATAATAAGAACTAATAAGAAACATCCAGCTGCTTTCGTGGATGTAAATAATGATGTTTATAGTAAATTAAACATAATTGTAGGTTAGGTCTAGATTTATGAAACAACTTCTTGAATGTATTTGCATTCATTACCACAGCAACTAATTGAAGAAAATAACAGATAAAACAATTGATTCTGATAGCCAGCTTATATTTAATAAAAAATAATATTTTTAAGTTAGGCCTATACTGAACCGACACATGTTTCGACACACACAAACCAATGAAAACTTGCGTTAAGGAATTTTAAAATAATAAAAGCCCATGTTACATAATGATTAAAAATAAATAAGACATATAGCAGGCCTATTTATTGATAATACACGGTAATTGATAGTGTGTAAGTTTTTTCATTAAGTGTACACCTGAGCCCTTGCTGGTTCTTTTAACCTTTATTATAACTGTTGTTATAAAATTTAGGAAATAATTTGATTTGAACATTTAACATTATTTACCATCTTAGTTTTGAGGTTATTATTAATCCTACACTTTTATTGTAAATAAAACATAACATATGTTTTTAGAAGGTTCCATCGGGGGTTGGCGTGTGGAGCACCAAGTGGTCTCCCATAGTTAGAAATAACTATTGCCAGTTTTAATGTACCCTACCATATGCAAAAAACCGCATCTTTCTAAAAATTCTCGTTTAGCACAGTCACAGTGAATCTGTTTAATAATTTAAATGTGTTTGTGAGAAAGTATGTGCCAGTTCCTGGTACCGTTTATTTGCAATTTTTTTAATCATTAGGTTTTTTACTATGGCAAAACTATTAGTTTTTGCGCAGCATTTTGTTATTTTTAGATGATCATGATTGGTCAAATGGCGTAAAACGTAAAGCACCATAAAGTACCTGGTTAAAATCAACGTGGGGAATTTTACTGTGGACATAATTTGATCCGACACCGACTGCCGAAATGCAAGTTCGCAATCCACAATCCAAATCCGCAAACTCGAACACGTAGCTGAACCGACGCATGAGTTGGACGAATTTCCAACATTTAGTTTACTATCAGTTTCAGGGCTTCAACTATTGGTGAATTCGGTCTACTCACGAAGGCGCTGAATAGCTGCCTCCATGTACGGAATAAATTAGTAAAATTTGTTTGCATCTCAGCTTTCAGCCCCGGCTCACGCGCTGATTCGTTCCGCTCGCAGCGGAAACACTCGCTCCCTTTCGGTCTCAGATTTTGTACTGGGCTTTGTATATATAATTTCAGGGTGGGAGAGAAGAATTTAAGCAAGTGGGGAGTTATTGTCCGCTAGAGGGTAAGGGACACCACTCACAGACAATTTATTTATTGGAAACCAGTACAAGGGCTTCCAGACCGAAGTATTGTGTTCAGAGCGCGGCAACAGACTGAGCCTTTCTGATCCCCCACCACTCGAATCAACTACGACTATACTGCGCATCTCGAGGTCACGGCTCATGTGTGTAGCTCGACCTCGGATTACGGACTGCTTAGCTTTGCTCGCAGTGAACAAACTCACTTTTTATAGTATTTTAAGTTTTGATCGATTTTAGGGGAACCAGATGTGCATAAGGTCGTGTAAAAAAATAAAATGTGCACAATAATCTCCTATATTTATTCTAGTACAATCTACCAACAAGTTTCATTCTAGTACGAAAAAATCTCAAACAATTGTTATTCCCTGTAAAAAAAACATGCTTCAGGTGGTTGGAATTGTGACTAACGAACTCGTCCGAGCGGCTTAGAACACGAAAGTATGTACCAAATGGGATGTATAATGCGGCCGTTAAAGTGCGATCACATATAAGTATATAATATTTTTAATGACACACTAAACGTGTTCTGGGAACTATGTTCTGTGATCATTGACTCCCGTACGTAGGTCCCACCATGTCACTGCGATAGTTCATCTTTCCTATTGAAATTCGCTAATATATTAATCTGTATGTTTTGATTTTGTGATGACTAGCTCGTAATATTTTCATGAGTTACGTTCGAAAATTATTTTGGAGTTATGGTTGAGAATACACACATTGGCGGTACTATTAAATTGTTTAAAAATCAATGAAAACTTATGGAAATTTTACACAACAATTTCTTTGAATTACCAGGAACCATATTTTATGAATCTGCGAATTAACTGAGACTTGCCAGAGGGATACCATCGATTGAAAATTATTTTAACATTATTTACTATTACGAAACGACCTTTTATTGTGCCTTTTTAAATGCAATACCATTTCATGTTGTAGTCGGCTATTGAAACAGATCAGGTTAGTTCGTGAAAATCAGTTCGTATTTTCCCAACACTTAATGCATCTACTAACAGCCATTAGTCTTGAAATACTCGCAACTTTAGTACAATTGAAAGGTTTCAACTCAACTTAAACTTAAATTTGATTGCACTCAAGAAGTTGGATGCAAAGTGTACTCGACAAACGCCGTTCCCATTGTGCCAAGTAGACTGATTAGTCAATTGTTTGATAGGGTAAGCTGCTACCGTGGCTTTGCGCGAGCAATAGGTATCAACTCATATTAAAGCGAGTGTACTTACGTACGTGACGAAATAGTATGGCGCATGCGCGTAGTCGTTAACGCAGCTGAATTATCGAATTATTTTCTTCTTAATTTGCTTTGAATTGACGCAATAGTCTTATTACTTTGCAATTTGTTGTACTTTTACTTTTGATTACTAGTAGTAATTTATTCTTAAAGGCTACAATAAAGCCAAATTTTATCAAAACCGTTAGAGCCGTTTTTTTGTAAAAAAATAATAACAGATTTTTTGGGGGGTGTTTTTGCCAAAAAGGGGGTTGTTTTACAAAAATTTTCAAAGCCGTTTTTCATGCATTTATACAGGCCTACTTGACAAGTCTGGTGCAAATTTGTTTGAAATCGATCGAATAGTTTTCGCTCTAGCTTTGTATACGTACTTACATACAGACAGACATTTTGTAAAAACCATTTTTTTTTTTTTGACTCAAGTGGTCCCAAAACGGATATTTCCACAAAAATACTATAGATACTTTAGCCCTACTGGACATGTCTGGTGCAAATTTGGTTGAAATCAATCGAATAGTTTTCTCTCTAGCTTTGTATACATACAGACATGCAGACATACATACAGACATACAGACATACAAACATTTTGTAAAGACCACTTTTTTGGACTCAGGGGGTCCCAAAACGGATATTTCCCCAAAAATCTCAACATCGAATTTTTTTGCGATCACTATACTTTCTCTATACTATAGTATCTATAGCTACTTTGGTTTTCCAAGTAGCTCGGAAGAGTTGGTTAGATAATAAACGGTACCAGGAACTGGCACATACTTTCTCACAAACATATTTATTATTCAAATTATTAAACAGATTTTTTATTAAAGTTGGAGATTAACTAATAAATATTATTATTATTATCTAGAGAGAAAACTGTTCGATCAATTTCGAACAAATTTGCACCAAACACGTCAATTAGGGCTGTATAGATGTACGAAAAATGGTTTTGAAAAACAACCCCCTTTTTGGTCAAAAAACCCCAAAAAATCAGTTATTATTATTATTATTATTATTATTAGCTAAACGAGAATTTTTAGAAAGATTCGGTTTTTTGCACATGGTAGGGCACATTAAAGGCTACAAATAAGCCAAATTTTATCAAAATTGTTAGAGAATTTTTTTTTATAAAAAAAATACCTAACTTTTTGGGGGTTTTTGGGCCAAAAAGGGGGTTGTTTTTCAAAACCCTTTTTCATGCATCTATACAGCCCTACTGGACATGTCTGGTGCAAATTTGGTTGAAATCGATCGAATGGTTTTCTCTCTAGCTTTGTATACATACAGACATGCAGACATACATACAGACATACAAACATTTTGTAAAGACCACTTTTTTTAACTCAGGGGGTCCCAAAACGGATATTTCCCCAAAAATCTCAACATCGATTTTTTTGCGATCACTATACTATAGTATAGTGTGAAATTAAAAGTAAAAAAAGGGGCTAAATATTTTATTTCTGGGAATGCTATAACTAAATCGACTAATACAAAAAAAAAAGCTAAATATTCTTTTTTTTAAATTGTATTTTGTATTAATAGAAATAATTCTATTTAAATGGTTGAGTTTTAACCAGATTGACTTCAACTTTATATGCTCCAGGCATTCCTAATATAATTTGCCTACCCTTGTGAATACCCGTTTTTTAAAATATTTGTTTATATTCCACACAGAAGTATTTCAAGCACCTCGAATTCCCCTCGAGAGTTTATTGATAAAACAAATTGGTGAAAGGGACCTAATTGTATTCCCCGTAACGATGCCTTATCCAATAACCGCTCTTCTAAGCATAATCCAATATCGTTAATGTAAACTTCAGGTATCCTTTGATAAGGCGAGCGCACCACCTGTTGCGAAATCTCCTCCGGGAGCTCATCACGGTCTCCCCCAAATAGATAACGATGCGTTAACAAGAAAGTCGAGACAGTCGTTTAGAAAAGATTTATTATTTCAGCTGACGTTCATCTCGGACGAGGAGAGTCTGATATTGTTTCTCGGAACATTGTGACCTAGTATAATATAATCTATATTACGAGTGGTCAAAGTGTCGTAGCGAGTTTTCGCGAGTAAAACATGCTTCGAGGAATTTTGCAGTAAAGTTTTTAAAATATAGATTTATTTTTTATTTTATTTCCTGTTTTTATTACATAGTAGTGGACTCCACAATGCTTCGCTATTGCTTGATTTAATTTAAAGGGTAGTTATTCCATTTCATTGCATTGACTTAAGTGATAAAATTGCAAAATGGTTTTCATGCGACTTAACAATATACTACACAAATATATATTTATATTTTGTAAACCTTTATAGATAATACAGCAAACCTTTCGTTTGCGTTTACTGGTAGTTCTAATAAAACTGATAGTTGGGAAGAATTGTGTAAAAAACCTGATTCTAAATTAGCCCAATTGGTTGCCAATAAACGTGTTTTGGTTCATTGTAGGCCTAACCTAAAATTATGTTCAGTTTTTTATCCACATCAGCTGTTTTGTATAATATGTAACAACCAATGTTTGAATTGAATTAAAATATAGTAAGCATTTTTAGTTGATTTTTTGTTTTTGTTTGCTTTAATTTGGTCAATCCAACCTAAAGAAGCTGTTGGTTTTGAATCTATCTATCTATACATAATTAATTTGCTAGGGGTTATTTTGTGAGTAGAACTCCTCCTAGAGTTTTTAACCGATTTTGATGTTTTTGGTGTCATTTTACAGAGCTCACTCTGAAGTTG